>JAYMSL010001955.1:0-15482 GCA_036897195.1 Plantago coronopus
AATGGTTAGAGGTCCCGGGTTCGATTCCCGGAGGTGGAGATTTATTTGGTGATATAAGGTTGGTATTGGTGTGGGTATAAGGTTGGTATTGGGTTAGTATAGGAGTAGGATTAGAATAAATTTGCCTCTTCAAAAAAAAAAACTATAAATATGTCCTTATTAAGCATAAGTATAATCGAACATAATCATCAAAAGGTACTACTTAATTACAAATTAAGTCTGACCATACATATACTCGAGATACCCTGAAATTTTGTGTTCCAAGCTTAGAACCTCTCCAAGAGCAATGGGCCAGTGGTTGAACCATCATCATATCATTTGGCAAGGCTCTACTGTCGAGAGTGCGTCAATTAGGGGAGAGCATAAAGGGACCGGAACCGGACCAGTTGACCAGTTTTCGGTCGGAACCGAACATGTACAGGTTCGGTTACCGGTTCCACATTTCAGTGAAATTCGGTTATCG
The DNA here is from genome assembly GCA_036897195.1 of Plantago coronopus. NCBI lineage: Eukaryota > Viridiplantae > Streptophyta > Magnoliopsida > Lamiales > Plantaginaceae > Plantago > Plantago coronopus. The sequence continues at coordinate 464 of JAYMSL010001955.1, forward strand.
GTTCCAGTTAAAACCGATCGGTTATCAGTTAAAACCGGAAGAACCGGTAAGTGTGTTTTTTTAATATATATACCCTTAGTCCCTTATCCCTTCCCCAAAACCTAATTTACTAAAAACAAAACACAACACAGATACACAGCTTACAACCACACCGACCACCTCCCTTTCTCCCTCCACCCACCTCCCTCCTCTATTCCGCCACCCACCTTCCTCCGACGACCTCCTCCTGCCACCTCCGCCTCCCACGTCTCTCCTGCCTCTTTCAATCCGCCTCCCGCCTCCTACCTCTTCAATCCGCCTCCCATCTCCATTCCCTCATACCTCCTCCCGCCTCCCTCCTCTCTCCGTTCCACCTCCATTAATCCATCTCCCACCTCCTCCATTCCGCCTCCATTAATCCGCCTCCCACCATTCTCGACTGCACCACCATGTCAGATCTGAAGACTGGAGAAGAAAAGAGAAGAAGAGAAGAGAAGAGAAATCGAAATTGGGAGATCTCTCGAATCGATAACAAAGAGCGCACCTGGATATCTTCTAGAGAATGAAACCGGAGCTGAATTTGTGTAAAAACGAGACAAAGAAGAGAAGAGAGGAAGAAACTGTTTTTTTAAAAATAAAAATTCCTACTCTTTTTTTTTAGTGCAAATTACCGGTTTTGGTCGGTTATAACCGGACCGGTTCGGTTCGGTCTGAACCGACCTTCAAACAGGTTCGGTTACCGGTTCTCCAAAATAGAACCAAATAGCATCCGGTTTTTGCCGGTTCGGTTCGGTTCTGAACCGATGCTCAGCCGTAGCGTCAATTGCAACCCTAGGGCAAAAGATTGCAATGGGTAGAATAAACTGAATGATGATGTTTCCTAAATCATTTTTTTAAAACGACAAATCTAATAAAGTTGCATTTTCACTAGAATGCCTAAAAACAATTCGTATTAAACTAAAACATCACATCTTAGATACACGATCAGAAGTGATAACTCCCAAACACGATCATAAGTCATAAGTCATAACTCAAAATAAATTTGTACTGGTCTACTAGTTTTAAAACATTACCAACCAAATTAAATTAATTTCCCCATATTTATAGTTTATACTACCACTCCCATGAAGTACTCCCACCGTGTCAGTGAGTGGTTACCCTTTATACCCTTCATAACTATTTCATTTCATTTTCGACATAATAATTAATTATACCCTCCATAATCACCCACCCAGCATCGTAACCGTCCATCTCAAAATCCCCAATCCATCCACAGAAAACCAAGTATTAATACGCCAGCGTATAAAATCCCCTCTTTCACGCCTTCCACTTCCTTCTTCTTCTCACTTCCACCACCATAACGCTTCCCCTTTTTCCCCATTTCCCAAACACAACAAACCATCCAGTTCAGTACACTACACCACCACTGACCTCAGCTCACCTAACTAAATGGACGAAAACAGCCCCCAAACCACCAAACCGGAGATGTTCTCCGACGACATCGACAGTTGCAGCTCCACTCCCTTCGTCTCCGCTCCTTCCTCCCCCGGCCGCGACATTGTTCCTCCGCCTCTCTCCGGATTCTACTACAGCGCTCCCTCTAGTCCCATGCACTTCATTCTCTCTACCTCTTCCATGAAATCCTATGCTGCATCGTCCTCCGCCGCCGCCGGCGGAGACAGTGCGTTCGAGTTCGATTTACCTTCCTCCGGTGCTGCCACGGCGGATGAGCTGTTCTTCAACGGACAGATCCGGCCAATGAAGCTCTCCACTCACCTGCAGCATCCGCAGATGCTTGATCCGTTGATTGAATCGGAGGAGAATGAGAGCGAGAATCACCGGGGGAGGGAAATGAAGCTGCGCGCCGGATCTCTTCGCCGGAGGACTAGATCCATGTCGCCGATGAGAAACTCGTTTCAGTGGGATGAAAAGGAGATTGAGGATCTGGATTTGAACAATAAGCAAAATGCAGCTGAGAATGGTAAAGAGGAGGAAGAGGAGAACAAAGGATCGGAGGAAGCGACGCCGTGCGCGTCGAGATCGTCCTCCGCGGGGAGGAACTCCAGCTCTAGGCGGTGGGTGTTTCTGAAGGAGTTGTTGTACAGGAGTAAGAGTGAAGGGAGGAATCGCGAAGTGCACAAGTTTTGGGGATTTTCACCGGTGAAGGAGAAGAAGCCTATTCAGCCATTACCTACTACGACCAGCAAAGGTAAAGCGAAGAAGAATGTGGCGGGTAAAAGGACATCACCGTCGCCACACGAGGTGCACTACACGGCGAAGAGAGCACAGGCGGAGGAGATGAGGAAGAAGACGTTTCTGCCGTACAGGCAAGGACTGTTGGGTTGTTTGGGTTTCAGTTCGAAAGGATATGGCGCCATGAACGGCCTTGCTCGAGTTCTCAATCCTACTGTGTCTTCAAGCTGAAGAATGAAGACAGTAAATTTTTGTTGTAAGGTAAAAAAATGAAAAGTAAAACACGGTGGCGGTGGATTAATTAGTAAATTACCGGTGGTGGTGTATATATTAGCCTAGGTAAAAAACCGAGTATCTCCGGCAGGTATTTATTATATTATTATTTTTACTTTAATAATCCACTCTCTTCGAAGTTAGGGAATAGTAACAGTATAATATTCTCATGTTGCTGTTTTGTACTAGTACTATTAAACAATTAATTAATTACTGTGTTAAATCTCCGAAGTCCGAATTGTATATTACCACTACCATGTCATGTCACATGTGGCGTGTCGGAGTTGATTTTGTTTTTCTTTTGTTTGTCAAAATGTGGTTGGATTGGTAAAAGTAAAACCGTAAAAGGTTAAAAAACGAAACTATAGGTAAGTGGAGAAAGAGTAAAAATGCGGGCACTGGACCAGTGGTATGCAGAAGGACTGTCCTTTCTCATATGGAGGTATTGTCGAAGAGGAACGTTGGGAACTTGAGTTCCTCTGATGTGAGCATGTGAATATGTGACACTTGAGTGGTAATGTGAAGTATAGTACTATAGTTATCATGCATTATTTGAGTTAAAAAGATACTGATATTGATATCTCACCAAGTCACTATATCCTATGCGGTATGTTAAATCGTTACGCACCATTCAGTAGGAATCGAACCTTCACGAAAACCACTACAAACTAAAATGTGAATTTAAATTTGAACAATAACGGTCAAACGTAGGATAATAAGGTCATCAATTCCATTGACATGCTTTAATAACAAATTTACTTTAATTGTGGTATTTTAAATTTGAAGTAGTTTAAAAGGTTGAACATCAATGATTTAAATGCAAACATCACATATTAAAAGCATAATCCGTAATCCGAATGGTTTATATTGAGATGTTAGTGGGTGCAAGAGCCAAGAAGATGTAGAGAATGTGTTTGGTTGTCAACTGGAAATGTGAAGAGTTGTTTTTGAGTAGTTGATTTGTAAATGACAAACCTGATGCAGATTATTTGGATCTATGCTCAACTAGTATAGTGCTCTTCATGTGTTTTTAAAGACTCTCTGCACCATCACTTTTCATTTCTTGTACGGAAACTTAGAGTGTATAATACAAAACCATGTGCAGGCATGCTCTCTATATGCCCTTGAGGGAGGGGCACCACCTCAGTCTTATTTCTGATAAAGCTAACAACTTCCCTTGAGTTATTCACTTCATTCTCGAAATTTTATTTACTTAATCTTCGTCTAGAGCGACTGAGCGAGTAGTTACGAGTTACGACTAAATACTCAATTCGGAATCATAAAGCGGTAGATAGTTGTAGGATAGAACTAGAAGGGATAGAAGAACTGGCTTTATGGTTTTTATGAAACTACAGTTATATGGTGGTCTATCCGATACAAGTAGAAAGTTAATGGTCCGATTAGTGCGGAGTGCGTGTTCGGAAGGAAACAATTGTAAGCGGAAGATAAAATATATATTGATCGATAGTTTGTATTAATTTGTAGATTAAAGAGAATAAGATGGGTCAATTCTTATCTTTATAACATTTAGATATTCCAACTTGATGTTGACTTATATCTGGCTACTAATTTCAGCTATGAAGAGGACCACACACACCATAGTGGTTGGTTTCTTATCCAGTTATATTCTTGTTGCAAAGCAATTTTCAAGATTAAATATTATAGGGTATAGAGAGTCTTAAGATTTCATATATTTGGAGAAAAAACAAAATAATCAAGTTAGCAATGAACAATTATGAGTTGGTTGCATGTTTTGAGTTGTCTATCCAATTATTTGTTGTACATTCCACATGCTATGCCAATGGAAAGTAGTCCCTCATTGTTGCAGCTTGGTGGACCTTGCTATTGTATTGTCACTAATGACTGAACTATTAGTCCACACATTAGACTGAGATGGGTTTGGATGAGCATCAAGGACGCCAAATATACCCAAGAGGTTTCTAAGTGATGTGAGTGATTAACATACCTATTGCGTGTGAGATGCGTATCACGTCGGTCAAGTGTACTCGAGAGATTTCTAAATGATGTGAGATGGTTAATGTACCTCTCGCGTGCAAGATGTATATCATATCTAGCAGAAGATCATGATGAGATAGTCTAGGCAAAGAACAAAAACTCTTTAAAAAAAAAATCAACGTGATTTGAATAGATTATAGTTCATATTTGATATTTAATTTGTTAAGAATCAGCTGCACGAAACAACTATATCGATTTTTTTCAAATCAAATTCAATAACTAAAAACGATTATACCGATTGAGGTGAACAAATCAAACAATGGACTAAATTAGGTGACTTGGAACTATTCTTAAAATGGAGGCCACATATATAATTTCACTAAAAAATTACATAATCGATCAAACTTCTCGATCGTAAATGACGAACAAGTTATAGATCATGTTTTATTTCTTCTCTAGATAACTATTATTATGCTTCCTAAGCTGACAAATTTGAAACATAATCGACCAAACTCGTCGGTCGTAAATAACGAACAGAGTTCTAGATCATGTTTTCTTTTTCTCTAGACTAGATATCTATTATTATGCTTCCTAAGCTGACAAATCTGAAATGCAGCTCCCGCCCATATGATTTAATCTCAGGTGATCGATGATCCACATGTCACAAAAATTGACTGTTCTTACATTTTCTCATTAACTTACGCGGAGAACCGATAGAAACAAGTAGAAATCAAGATATTTTCTCTACATAATCTCTTAATACTTAAAAGAGAACTATATTGAGGTAGTTAATACATCAAACATTTAATTTTGATCAATTCTCCTATTTTAACAACAATAAGAAAGTGTGAAAATGCTAAACTAAATGCATGTTAATAAACTATGTATAAATCATCATTAAAACACAACATAAGCACACGAGTATTCGCGTGTCAATAATAATAGTTATTTATTAATAGTACATTGTTATGGCCTTAACCACGAACGATAGGATTAATCAGTAATTATATTTGGAGAAATTTTTAAAATACACTCAAACTTTTTCGGGTTTTTGCAATTTACACTAAAACCTTTCTTTTTTTTGGTAATCGGTCGACACTCTAACCTTTGAAACTTTTGACAATTTACACTAAAGTTGAACGAACTTTAACAATCTTGATAAATCGTATAATTATTCATTCGATTAGACAATTGCAATGTTCTTTCCTTTTTAGTTTTCATATTACTGCCTTGGTTTTTTTGGTTTGTTATTTTTTTTTTTTTTGTCATTGTCTTCATTATTTGGTGACTAAATTGGTTCCATTTATGGTATTTGTATAGCTTAGCTTTGGTTTAACGGGTTTATTTCATCTGAGCATTCCTCAATTCCGAGTTTTCGGTGTGATATTTGTTGCGTTCCTAGCCTCATCAGTCATCACCTATGATTACTAACTCACCTTTGGTTACTAACTGGTACAAACTGTTTTAGTGTAAATTGTCAAAATTTTGAAAGGTTCAAGTGTTGATTAAAAAAAATAAAGATTTTAGTGTAAAATGTAAAAACCCGAAAAAGTTGGAGTGTATTTTAAAATTTAATTTGTTTAGCTAGGTTGGTTCATAATCGGCCAGTGGATCGATTTGCTTATCTTTCCAAAATAGTAAGATCCTGTATAAAAATATTTGAAAGTGATGTTGTCTTGGATCATCATGGCCAAACTACGTGCCTTTCATCAATAGACATATATAATTGAATACTTTTAATGCAATACTACTTTTGTCTTCGCCTAATTATCTTACTTTTTGGACCATTTCTATGTAGTTTTCAAGTGAACAAATATATTATCTTATGCTTTAAAGTAGAGGAGTTGGAGGCAATTCAGCACTTGAGAATGATGTCTATAATCAAGTTTCAGACTCAAAAGTAGATTTCTATATTATTCTACATAAATCTTATGGACGAGATGGGAAATTCATAACTGTTATTTTTGGGTGTGCATTCGTAGATTTCGATATTACATGTAAAGTAGAGTTTAACGGTGTTAAGTGCACAATTTCAGACTGAAATATTGTAAGTTACTTCATATATATAGTTCGAGACCGAGAATATATAATATATCAATTTTCCAATTGAACTACCATTTACTAGTTTAAGAAAGTAAATTTGACACATACTAATCGGTTTAACAAAACTAGGATTAAAATATTGTCAAACTAAGAAATAAGTAATCTATAGTCTGTACATGTATATATATTTAGAAAAAAATAATTTCGGCCAATGTCTTTATACATTTAAATGCAATGCAATTTCTTCACCTAACAATATAGGGAACGTCCTACCTACATATATCATGGCATAAATGTTTTTCTTTTCCGGATTGAAAAGAAAGATAATCATATCGTATCCTGGCATAAATGTTGAATGCCATCCAATACAAGCAAAATGAAAATAATGGATATAAATACTACAGTAACCACATAAGGTGATAAGGTTATGGTATTTTCAGCTAATAATTTCTAAATTGTACTAGTATCCTATACTTTATATTTCATTTGCTTTTAGTCAAGGCCTACTTTGCCTTATTTTGATCTTTATGGAGCCTACTTTGCTTCTGCGTGTTTCATGTGTGCAGGTGAAGCTTGGTTTATACCTCTGGTTCTCTTACTATTAGAAGCTATTTGTTGGCAGTAACGGTCTATGATCACATCTTTAAATTGCTTGCCACTTATTCCTTCGTGAATATAGGGTGTAGGAGGTTGACTAATATAGACCGAAACTGAACCAGTAGAGGTCTATGATCACATCTTTAAATTTCTTGCCACTTATTCCTTTGTGAGTAAAGGGTGTAGGAGGTTGACGAATATAGACCAAAGCTGTAACAGTGAAAGTCTATGATCACATCTTTAAATTACTCGCCACTTACTCCTTCGTGGGTAAAGGGTGGAGGAGATTGACAAATATAGACCGAAGCTGGGATCGGATAGGTTTATGATCACATCTTTAAATTGATTGCCACTTATTCCTTCGTGAGTAAAGGGTGTAGGAGGTTGACAAATATAAACCTAACCGAGGATGAATTTGACGGTTATTGCTTTCTGAATTGACGGATGATTTAATGGCTATACAATTGGAGCAAGTTTGGTTTCATCTCATGTGAAGCGCTGGCTTACTCCCAACATTGGCTGAGTGATCTCTTCCAGTCTATGGGAAGCTAGATAATTGTATGACAGTGTTTCGACCTTGTATGTAAGGTTTGTGAACTGGAGCTCGAGCACTCCGTAGTTTTTGGTAGCTTTCGTAATTTCATCAGCATCATCGGTTTCGAACGAGTGCAGTTCTCTTACACTGTTGTAAACTCTCGGGAGGTTTTCCCTTATTATATATATATATTCAATTTTGCCGTTTCAAAAAAAAAAACACTCTTGACATGTATGAATATTTGAGAAAGATAAAAGTAAAAACTAAAAAGTAATTTAGTAATTTATAAAATTAATAGGACCTGATAAGGAGAATTTAGAAAGTCACCGGACAAAAATGATATTTCTCCCAGAGTTCGCATCATAATGATAAAAACGCTGAATCCTGATTGGCCAGCAATCGTGGAGCCCTCAAGAACGCGCCACGTCAGCTTGAACTGTCTGGAAGTTTCCCTCCATCTCCGAAACCTATAACTAATAAATTGCCCTAAATCCTGAAACAAACACAAAATAATAAAAAAATCAAAACAAGAACACTCAGCTCAATCCATTGTTGCAATTTGCAAATTTCTGCAAACATGAAGGGTCGGTTTATAGCTGCGTTTGTTGTCACTGGATTGCTGTTTGCTGTTGCTGTAGAATCGAAGAAGCTTGATCCTTACAAGGTAACGCCTTGGTCCTCAGCTTTTTGTTCATATCTAGCTGGTGTAGAGTATTCCGTTGGTTAAATTGGATTATTATTGGGAGATTTCGATTGTTTGTAGCTTCTTTTGGAAGCTTGTGAATGATCATTTGTTGAGAGCTTTTGGTATGTGAAGAATTGTTGTTTTGATCGCACTTTCGTGAATGTAGGTTGAGTGTTTCTGATAGGTCTGGTAAAGAGTTTCTTTTGGTTAATTTTGGAAACTTATGATTGATCAAGTTGTAATTTGTAATGTTATTCGGTGACTGTTGCAATAACTAGACAGTAGCAGGGGCAGACCCAGGATTGGGGTGGAATCCTATTGAAAATATACGTGTATTAAGTTTTCTCCTCAAATTTGAAGAGATGGATGCCAAATTATACGTTTCTTGGGTGTGTTTAAGCTCAATTTTAGCATGATGTTTCAAATAGCTCCAAGCACAACTTAAGACGATTTCATTAAATGTTTGTGGGGCACCCATGTTTGTGTGTTTGTATTAGTTTTGATTACTTTTGTATGCAAGATGCTGAATGTTGATGATATCTTTGGTGTTAAATTACTTTGTATGCAAGATGCTGTGGATGATATCTTAGGTGTGTTTTAATGTGATTTGTAGGAATAGCTTAGCATTGCTGGGAATCTGAATGTTGTTATGTTGATAGATTTGCTTAATGTGGTTATTTCGTTTGCAGGTACTTGGAGTTGATTCCAATGCGAGTCAACGTGATATTCAGAAAGCCTTCCACAAGTACGTGTGTGCTTTACAATTTGGATATCTACTGATTGCGGTTAATTTCTGTATAACTGGTGTCGACTTGGCAAGAAGTTGTTTACGAGTTTCTCTTTTTATGTGTTGCAGGTTATCACTTAAATATCATCCTGACAAAAACAAAAACAAGGGTGCGCAGGAAAAGTTTGCGGAGATAAATAACGGTATAGCTTTCTTATCTTTCTCATTCCAATGTCTTAAGAACTGGATAGAAACTAAATGCGGTTCTATTCTAAATGTGCCTCAATGATGCATATTTTTGTAATCTTTGCTCATTCAAAGCGTTGACTAAAAACATCTTGTATTGTATTCTCAGCATATGATATATTATCTGATGAAGATAAGCGGAAGAACTATGATCTGTATGGAGATGAAAAGGGTAATCCTGGGTTTAACCCTGGAGACCAGGGTGGATATACCCATTTCACAAGCGGTGGGCCAGGACACGGGGGGTTCAGTTCTGGGCCAGGTGGATGGCAACATATGGGAGGAGATGGAGGCTCGAAATCGTTCTCATTTTCTTTTGGTGGTCCGAGTTCTGGTAATCAGGGTTCATTTGGATTTGGTGATATTTTCTCCAACATATTCGGTGGCGGCATGGGAGGTGGGGATCAGTTTGGTGGCTTCGGTGGCGGCGGCATGGGCGGTGGGAACCAGTTTGGTGGTGGCTTCGGTAGCTCGGGCAGGGCTCAGCATGGAAAAGGTAAGGGCCCTGCTAAGAGCATACCGTCTATAAGTACTCAGCTGTATAAGAAAGAAGTAGCTGATAAAGGGATGGCATGGCTCTTATTATTTCACACTCCCAATCACCAAGGGACTCCATCTTATGAATCTGTGCTCTCGGATGTGTACACCTCTCTTGACGGAGCATTAAAGGTACTGACCTGTTACTTTCTTGTGTAACTTCGTTTTGAAAATTGAAGTGTATTAAGACTTGTCTCTTTAAATGCAGGCTGGAAGCATAAATTGCCAGGCCGATGCGTCTCTTTGCAAGGAGCTAGGCGTACAACCTCGTAGAGCACCGAAAATCTTTGTTTATTCATATGCGTCCAGCGAGAAAGGTTCACTGGTTGAGTATAATGGCGATCTGAGCACTAAACCCCTGAAAACCTTTTGTGAAGATCATTTACCCCGGTTTTCAAAGCGCGTTGATTTGGGTGATTTTGATTTCAATTTTGAGGCCAGCAAGTTGCCTAAAGTGTTGCTTCTCTCCTCAAAGAAAAACACTCCGGTAATCTGGCGTGCACTTAGCGGGTTATATCACAAGCGAATTGTATTCTATGATGCAAAGGTTAGTGTTTATGTCAAACTTAAAGATGTGATATGTTTTTCTGTTTTTTTTATAATTTTGGCTTATCAATGTATGTCTTTGAATCTAGGTCGACGATGTTTCAGATCCTTTTGTGAGGAAGTTAGGAATAGATTCACTCCCAGCTATTGTTGGTTGGCTCTCAAATGGGGAGAGGGAAGTACTCAAGTCTGGGATATCTGTGAAGGATCTAAAATCTGCAGTTCAAGAGCTTAGTGGCTTACTGGACCGTTTCGAGAAAAAGAGCAAAAAAGCAGCTTCTGTTAAAAAGGATAATCCCGATTCCGGAAACAAAGACGTACCGTTGCTCACGGCATCAAACTTTAATGATGTCTGCTCTGAGAAAGTTCCTGTCTGTGTCCTAGGTGCTTTCAAGTCATCCAAACAAAGGAACAGCCTACAAGCAATTCTGCAATCTGTAAGTGTCTTACTTGTAATATTAATTCAGGTTCTAAATGTTGAAGTACTCACAAAATCCATGATCTGTCAGGTGTCCCAGAAATCTTTCTCAAGGCAACAGAATGCCGCATCAGTCTCATACGCCCTTTTGGACGCTTCCAAGCAGCAATCTTTCTTAAAGGCCCTTGACAATTCCGGGTTCAAGTCATCAGAGAATATCTTGATAGCATACAAACCCAAGAGAGGAACCTTTGCTCTATTTCAGGGCGAGATGACACATGAAGCGGTAGAGAAATTCATAGGTTCCATACTGAACGGAGACGTACAATTTTCGAAGACAAGACAAAAGCCTACACTCAAATGATCTGAATAATCTAGTTGTATGAGTTCAAACAGGAGTATCATATGTGGCACCATGTATATAATGGTTGTTGTAAAACATCAGTGTCACTGTTCAGATCAGATTGCCCAGATGAAGCTAAAATTTTCCCCAGCTTGATTTGGCAATTTGTATTATGGGGAAATCCCAATTACTTAGAGATGTAGAAAATTGTCAGAGAATTTTTCTTGTTGCATTAAGCTGCGGCATTTATAACAACAGAAATATAGGCTATATTGTAGAGTAATCTCTTGCATAATAATTAAACTACCAAGCCTGGCCAATCACATGCATTTTAGAATTGACTCATCCCAAAAACAGAAGCTCTAGCTTCTAAAGTACCATTCCAAAACACAGAAGCATAAGCTTCCAAAGTATTGTATACAGATGAGTTAGTTCAAACTGAGATGTTATCCTTGGAAACAAGACATCCATTTTGTAGTAAAGCAGCAGGGAGAGGAGCTTGACAAGTGCTAATGTGTGATTTAAGACGGAGGATATTTGGATGCGCGCTTCTACATCTATGGCACCTTAACTCCATTGGCAGCAACTTGTCATCTTTCAGTGAAATTGTATCAGCTTCTTCAAGTTCTTTTATCACGTCGACTGAATCCAGGAAGAAAGGTGAATTGAATGAATTCCAGTGCTTCTTGTTTTTGAGATGCTTGGAGTCAAAATCCTGGCTAATCACATGAAGATGCAGTTGACGCATTGATGGTACCTGCAAGAAATTCGAAGTTCTACTCAGGGCATGAAATTTTGGACGAGAAAAGTAACAAGCATTTCGCAACCTGGAAAGGCATCACAACACCTGCGTAGTTACTATTAAATTACTACTGTAACATACCGAGTGGTATCCAAGGCGGAATAACAAGGTCCCATCGTCATCTAAAAACTTTTGTGCCCATTTCAAGCCAACAGAATGCATCAGTTTCAATAATGACAAATGCTCTCTACGGACATCGACAATACTGTCAAGACCATTAGCTCGTGCCAGAACCAAGATATGCCGTTGAGCCTGCAGTATAAACAGAGAAGTGATCATATAAGTATTTTTCTTTCTTCATGAAGAGTGTATACAGAAACTGAGAGAAAGAGAGGGACCTTAGGATATGCATCATTCATCACTACCACATCATCTAAAATCTCCAGTACATCATTTTTATGCTTGTCAGGATGCATAGCTATGTTGTAAAGAGCTAGAGCCCACGAGCCCCACATTTTGCTAGTTTTACTGGTAACTTCTTTATTCTTGATGTTCTTCCCATCAACAGAACTGGCCACACCAGTATTAAGGTCCTCTTGAGATCCCTTGTGTTTTTTGTTTTTCTCAGGTTCATGATCAGTATCCCTTTTGAGCTTGTGATCATCACTTGCAGGGGTAATCTTCTGGAGATCTCCCAAATCATGTGCAGAGGAAGCTCCATCTGACTTTACTATAGATACAAAAGCATTAAATAGTGACGTGTAAGCTTCACGAAGTAGCTTGCATCCTTGGACATAGTCATCCTTGAGGTAGTCCGGTCGCTGGGGATTCATATTTGGCCCAAGAACATGAATGACATGGGTAACACCTTCACCAGTAAAAAGTGGTGAAGATGAAGGAAGGGGAACAGCCACAGCTTTTCCGGGACGGATGCAGTCGACCTTTTCCTTCGTTGCAGTTTCCAGTGCTGGACCTGCGGCTTTATAGATTGCAGCATTTACACCCCCACCACCTGGTTTCAAACGCCTGCACAAAGTAAAATTACAAATGAACCTAAAATGCACATGTATGGCACATTGTATGTTGAAGTTAAAGACATACTACTGTTACTTTCAGGTAGTATGTGATTCACAAATTTACCAGTTGGCAGCATTAGTGATTACATTGCAGTGTAAGCCTTTCTGAGAACGGAGTCGAGTAATATCTCCAACAAATGTGAAAAACTTCTTGGGGTTTATATTCTTTTTTTGGGCTTTAGTCCTAACCAGGGACAATATCTTAGACCCATGAGATAGATCTACCAAAACAAGCCTAGCCTTCCCGATCCTGTCGACAAACTCTTCAACTATATCAACAATGATGTCAGATGCCTTGTGAAGATCAAACTGAAAATCTGCAGTTGAAATAGATGGAAATGCTAAAGTGGGACTGTCATCCGAAGCAGCGGCTCCAAGAGTTGAGGTCATGTCCAACTTATCATCTTCTAACTTCTTATGAGCATCATTAGATGGATCAGGATCTGTCTTTTCCTGTTTTCCACAATCTTTGACGGGTGAGACCACATGGTTAGGGATATCGACAACAGTTGGCTCAGATTCCACTTTAGCTGGTGGATCCACTTTCTTGAGAAATCTCATAATACCTAATTGAGTCTTTGAACCAGTACTCTTGTTGCCAAAACTACCAGAAGGAAGAGAATCAGAAGGGCCCAAAGTACCGTACACATCAATAGCTTCCTTGACATCTTTCTCCTCCTGACAAAATGTTATTCGTGTAAATCCTTCAGTCAGCTTCGGAAGCTCTTTCTTCTGCATCATCTGGTTCACAACAGCAGCTGCTCTACCTCCTTGCAAGTTCCCTTCATGTCCAGTACGCTTTACAGAACGTGATATACAAAGCTTAGCCGGAAGATCAAGCACCACAGCATGTTTTTCCACCTCCGCCCCACCCAGTTTCAGAAAATCACCACGTTGTTCTATGCTAATGTTACATCTGTCTATAAACACGCTCTTTCCATCCTTTAGCGCAGCAGTTGCTTTCGATAGACACTGGGGTTTTGTCCCAGCTTTTCCCTTATTAATTGTATCCTGTTATGAAGTTGGAGCTTCAATTACGCATTGAGGCACGATATACTATTTAGAACAGTTGTCGTATAACATCTGCCATACATTACATACAACTAGCAGTCTAGCACAACCATTTCATCGAACACGTGAGCGTTCATATTTTGAGTCACTATATACTGTATACAGCAAGTCAGCTTCAGAAACAAGTTGCAAACTAATACTTCAGCTACACTTGAGAGCAAAAATACACTTTCCAGAATTCACAATTTCACACTGGTTGTATGAGTGCATAACAACAGTCAAGCAGCACACAGAGGAAAAATGAATATGCTCATACAATCATTTCATCGAACACTTTCAGGACACAACAATAACGGGCATAGCTAACAAAGAAAGAAAAGAAAAGTATAAAATCCCCTTTTAAATTAGTGAGTCTGTGAAAGTAGACCTGGCAAACGCGATCCCATGGGCGAGAAGCAATTTGCATGACTTGCTCACAGAAAGTGGATTTTCCACTTCCTGGCACGCCCATCAGTAGAACTACAATCGGCTTAACTTCTTGTTTTTCACCTGCTCAGAGGAGAAACGAAAAAAATGTTCCCAAAAATTAATATCAAATTCAAATATCATCATTTGGGGGTATAATTTGTGAAATGGAAGAGTAAATCGCACCTGTAGACGAAGCTTGAACATCAATTTCCATGACTTCCATTATGAAATTTCAGAGCTGAAATGGCAAATTTTGTTTCTAGTACTTCCTATTCTAATTTGAAGAGTTGCGGAGAATCGTTAATCATAATTCGATTGGCCAAACCCGATTTCATTGTTGTAAACTGGGTCACATAATTCTCGATGTTTAGAGCTTTTCTGGCGTTCCGAGCTCGCATTTGCGCTCCGAGCTCGGGAGCTCGACTAAATCGCGCTCTAAGAATCAATAATCCGCGACCTTAATAATATGCTATATAAACGAGATCTTGCCGTCACTTTCTTCAAATTCTGAAATCAATTCCAAACACTTTCTTCAGCCATTTCTTTCTAAAATTGTTTGAGCATTACACTTGAAGGATGTAAGAAGCCGGATTTTGCAGCTAAATTGTTCGTATTTCGAAATTGAGAAGATGTAAGTATGCTGA
>JAYMSL010001956.1:0-15481 GCA_036897195.1 Plantago coronopus
GTGTCGTAAGTTGTAGAAGTAGTAGTTAATGAAATGTATAATATTAAGAGATCTCTAATATTAATTAGTACGTGTGAGGTAGGAGTTAATGAAAAATATGTGTGTTGGTATATAATACAAATGGAATAAGATTATGTGGAGTAAATTTTATTTTAGTTTATATTTTGAATTTGGATTAGAATATAATGTAGACTTTTCTTAAAAATAAAAGGATATATTTATAATTGTGAGTGATACATTGACTACACAAAGTAAGAGATATTTACTACTGTAGAGCACATAATCCTAAATTCACGTGTATGCATGACGAGAGGAAGTGTTCTAAGAAATTCCCTAAATCTTTAATTAGCGCATGAGTTTTCATGGGAATGGCTATCCAGGGAATAAACGACTTAACACTTCCATCACGATTGAAATAAATGGAAAAGTGGTTCAAAATACGTACAAGATGGAGAATATTAAAACTAATTTTTGTAATATATGTTTTGACATTAACTAACTTTATTCATTCAACATCTTAGGTCAGTTGTGTCATACAATCCCTACATGTTGATGAAGTATCAAACACATAATCCAAAATCCCTCTGTATGCATGATGGAAGGAAATGTTCTAATAATTTTTCTAAATATTTTAATGAGCACGTGAGTTTTGATGGGAGTGGTTATACAGTGTATATATGGCGTAACACTAGCACCAAGATTGAGAAAAAAGAGAAAGCTTTGATAACATGTACATGATTGAGAATATTAAAATTGTTTAATTTATATCTATATATTTTGATGTGAACTTGATAACTTCATTCATATAAATTCTTAGGTCAGTTGTGTCGTACAACCCCTACACGTTGACGAATTATCAGTCATACATATTAACGTCGAGTGATGCAACAAGAGTTATTCTTGCAAGTACATATTCAAGTACGTGAACAAATTAAAGGGCTAGATAGAATTGACTCCAAAATCAAGGTAAATAATGAGGTAAATGAGTATAGTGACTATCGATACATTTTTGCATATGAAGCTGTTTGGCGAAGACTTGGATATGACATCCACTACCGTCAACCATGTGTGGAGAGACTTCCTCTCCACTTACCAGAGAACAACATGTGGTGTTCACAGAGGGTGACTTTGGTTGAAGATGTTATGGTTAACAGTGTTACCCAACTGCGCATATATAACGCACTCATTAAAATCTATTACATAATTTAAAATTAAATAGAACAATACATGAAAGCATATATTCAATACAAATTACTAAAGATCAATGTCACTGGTATATTGAAGCGTTTATATTACTCATTGATCCTCTGCTGGTGGATAATTCAGATCCGGAACTATGCTAACTCACTGAGGGTCTGCGACAACCTGCTCCTGACCATCTGTGGTTGTGGCAGCCACAGGTTCTCCATCCTCGGTAGCCTCTGCCGGTGCAACAGCAGCATATTCGGATTGAGGAGTTTTGGGAGGAGAGGAAGATGGGGAGCCTTTCTCACAAGAGTTTGAGGGAGACATGTTCACTCCAGGAACACCAGCGATTTCTTTTAGTTCATTTATAATAAGTTTAGGATGGGACACCTTTAACCTGCGATCACGGTGTGACCATATATGACCACCATCTGCGGTCTCATCGCCAGGGTTTGTGCTAGCTTGGGGTCTTGCACCAATATTGGTTGGGATGTTGCATTGAAGGCGGACAGGGCTTTGCGCAGCATATTGGGATCGAGGAGTTTTGGGAGGAGAGGAAGATGGGGAGCGTTTCTCACAAGAGTTTGAGGAAGACATGTTGATTGGAGAATTAGTTGAAGGTTTGTAATGGGAGAATGTGTGTCTACTGAGTTGTAATCGAGAGATGTAGATGAAGGGACCTCAGAAGTAGATTTTATAAGTGGTGGAATCTGTTGTTGCGAAGTGGTTGCGAAGTTGAATTTGCGCAAACAATTCATATGGAGGTTGGCAGGCATTCAAGCACTGTGGATTTACTTCCGCATATAGCTAGATGTTGATTTCCAGTTGAAGATACAAATATTTAAAACAACATCCCAGATATACTATTATAGTTACCAGTACTACTGTTGTCTAGCTGTAACATGAATTTCATGAATATTTCGAATAAATGTTCTTGGATTTCATCCAATAAATTCGAAATCAGAATAGTTTAGGTAGAAACCTAGTTTAAGAAATGAATTGAAAGATGCCCGTCAAATCGATTTCTCCTTATATAAACTACTTCCCTGCATCTTCACAAATCTGAATACTTACTACTCCGGTTTAATCACTCTACGTCTAGTCTAAAAATCAATTTCTCCTTATATATTCTACTTCCCTTCATTTTCGCAAGTCTGAATACATACTACTCTTATTTGATCATTTTACAAGTGTACATCTAGTCGAATCAATATCCTCTATTGTGCATTTGTTGAACCAATCATGGAAGCATAATTGGTTCATAACAGACGCATGAGAGATAAATTGCAAGATTGCCTTGCTATTCATGACCGAATGATTAAGTTCAGTTGAATTCAATTTTGTTTGTTTAAATTTGTACTTCCCTTCTATTAAATTCATTTCAGTTTAATTTAGTAATTTTCAATTTAAAAGAACAAGACCGTATATAGATATACTCTCCCGTCTTATTATTAATCCCGCAATTTAACTTTTTATACTCAACAAATTTCAATTTTGAGAAATAGTAATAAACATTTTGGTATTTCCAAAAAAAAAAAGAATCAGAACCACAACGTCCTATATGAAGTAGGAAATAACTTAGAGTTTAGGAAACAAATCGAACACCGAGATTACATATGGAGATTTAGTTTCCTTAATTAGATAATAATCAAATCATTAAAAGCGCGTGGATTTAATAATCAAATCTCCTGTTTCCTTAATCAGAATCTCAGATACTAGGAATACTTATATAAAGACTTGACATCCCTTCAGATTTTGAGTATTTTCCCAATTCAATTCGTCTTGTTTACAGAGCCATACACCAATCTCCCCTGTTCTCAAGTTTCCGAATCAATTCCGATCGAGACAACTGCGAAGCCATGGAAGAATCGTCCGTGCTTCTTCGTAACAGAACCATCCGGGATAAGCTACTGGACTATCTGGATGTTCACAACAGAATGATCGAAAACCAAAAACTTCTGATTGCCTGTTACCACGAACTCCTGGCTTATTCTCTAGTCGAAGAAGAGGACGATGATGAAGATACTGATAGTGACATCGCTTCAGATGACGAAGACACTGATGTAGGCTCCGATGATGAAGATACTGAGGGTTCAGAATACGAGACTTGGCCAGAAGACCAAGAAGATGCGGTAATTCGTTTGAGTGGACTTTCTGAGCAGACAATCGCTGGATTCTTGGGAACGAGAGAATCCGTTGGATTATTGCGCAATGGTGACGAAATATGTGTGGTTTGCTATGATGGATTGAGTCAGGAAGAGGAGAAGGTTGCGGTTTTGGATTGCGGTCACGAGTATCACAGTGAATGCATCAAGGCATGGTTGGTGATGAAGAACTTCTGTCCGGTGTGTAAAGCACAAGTCGTGCCTGGAGCTGCTATTGACTAGAACAAGTGTAGTACTTGTAATTCGGTTTCATGTGACTGATTTTGTTGTCGATTCTTTTGTACTTTTAGAGGTGTACATTGAACTTTTTGAATAATACAATTTTTGTCGTTTCAAAAAAAACTGTGATGAAGTACGTTTTGGCAAATTTGTAAAGTACAAGGTAGTTCCTGCTAGTGTTTCCTAATTTAATTGCTATGTGCTTCTGCTACCTGAATTTTACTTGTAATTTGCTGTGTTTAGTACTTAGTACCTATAGTACCTCTGTTGAAGGCTTGAAGCATTCTCTACTGGGCTTTACGGAGTGTCAATCGTTCATTAAGTGAAGTAGTCGGATACTAGGATTTTCATTTTAGTCATAAAATACATGAATTTACAATACTGTAATACTGGTTGTGAAACACACATTATTAAATTTAACAATATATGTAACAGAAGACACATTTGTATAGAGTTTTGAAGAACATACGGTATACAAGTGTAATTTAAATAATATGAGGCATATTCGTAAATTTTTCGAAGAATATACGGTACACTCTTGTATTTTTCTGTTGCGACACCCATTTTCTTGGCTAACATTCTCATAAGAACATGGAACCAAGGGAAGCCTATTGTTAGTTGTTACTCACTCACGGTACATACAAGAAGATATATAACCCAATAAAAACCAAATTTAAGAATGTCCTATAGAGGATTTTACTGCATTCCAGAATTCCAGACGACGAAGTTCGAAATCCCCTGATACGGTTCAATTTGAAGACGATTCTTTTTTTTCTAGTTCGACTTTAAATGGTAGATATTTTTGTTTTTAAATCAGTTTTTACTTTAGATGGTTATGATAGACGACGAGGTTTGAAGTATTTAAAACTCATTTTTCGTTGTTTTGGTTAAAAGAAAGTTCGTAAATAATATTCTGAGTTTACCTCAAATTTGTAAATTTTCAGCATTTAACGAATCTATATTTATTCTTCTTCTCATTACATTATTACAACCTTCTTTCTGCAATCACGTACGTCATCAATCCCAAATGGGGAACTCTACCTTTCCCGAAGAACTTCTGATGGAGATTTTCTCCAGGCTCCCTGCAAAATCCATTGGAAGATTCAGATGCTTATCAAAACTATGGCGAACAAACCTCTCCACACCACAGTTCGTCATTTCTCATCTCAATCGACCGGTTGATGCCACCATTCTTCGCACCCGCCTCAACAGAAATATATACACGATCAGAAACCCAATCGATGCCAACGACACCATTGATGCTCCACGGCTCCTTGACGTGCTCGGCGAATGCTATCATATCATAGGCGCTTGCAATGGCTTCGTTTTGGTGGATCGGAATAGTACTGATTTCGTCGTGTTGAATCCTCTGACTCTGCAACACGTAATTATTAAGAAACCAGCATTGACTGGTACTGTTACATATGGATTTGGATATAACAGTTCTTCTGATGATTACAAGATTGTTAAAGTTTCTACGGGTGATTTTGATCCGAACGGACGGAGTCGAAAATTGGTTGATGTGTATTCTATGAGAACAGGTACCTGGAAAAGGCTGGAGAATTATCCTTATTATCATGTCCCGAATTCAAGACACCATGGGGTGTTTCTGAATGGAGCTATCCATTGGTTAACTGACGATCTCGTTAGTGACCCGCCGCGGTATGCTGAGGATGTGGAACGGCGGTGGTATGAGGCTGTGGCTAGGGATCCGATTTGGCGGCCTCTGATTGCAGCTTTTGATGTGGCTACTGAGACTTTCCACGAAATTAATGTACCTAATGCGTTCCCCGGGTTCCTGATCTCCTATGAACTTTACGCGATTGGAGGATGGTTAGTAATGGCAAACAATATATATTTGCAGATTATGAAAGAGTATGGACAAGTGAATTCTTGGACTAAATTCTCGGTGTTCCAGTCGAATGGTCGTCCACTTAAGCCTCTGTTCTTCATTGGGGAGAATGAAGTTGTGTCTTTAGCTGATGGAGGTCTGAATGTGATCAATCTGAAAGAGGGAACAACAAAGGAATTTACTGTTCCCGTTCATGGACATCATGAGACTATTGTTAACGGGGTTGCCTTTGTGGAAAGCCTCGTCTCTCCAATCCAATATGACGCTACAGGCGTAGTGTTGCAGAACAGCGAGACAGAACAATGATTTTGTTGTACACATGTTTTGGTAACTTCTGTTTTGTTAAACTGTTTGCACTTCTGAATTACTTTGTATTATTGTTGCACTTGTTCTGTTGAACTTTTTGCACTTATGAGTTATTACAACCATTGTACTTGTTATTCGCGCACTATTGTTCCTGGATGAATTGGATGCAGTCGTGTTATCTTTTTATGGATTTCGTTGTAATTTGCTTGAAGCTGTGTTTTTTGTGTGTTTGTGAGGATTTCGGCCTTGTTATTGTCCAAACACTGTGACGCATATGTGCTTATGCCTAGTTTGGAAATAACGAATCCAAAGTTGCCTGCAAAACAATAGCAGCAGAGAGTAGTTGATTACTGTGTTATGGTCAAGTTTGGTATCACTCTTATCTCATGATATATATACATGCCTTCTGATCAAAATATTGTAAATACCTATGAGAAATACGACTCAGTGCTGTTCAAGATTAAGAAGTGTGGAAAGAACTCGAATCCTACATTCAAGTTATTGGTGTCTTTTATTCACAACTCACAAGTTTGCATAATAGATGTTTCGTTTATGGCTGGCCAGGCAGGATAGGGGAATAGAACAGGAATTCGTCTCTAAAACTAGTTTGTTACTGGCACTGGCAGTGATATACTCTGATCAGAGAATGATATCTTTAAGATTTTCGGCTTGTAGCTCTGATCTTCTTGGCCTAACAATGGAACCGATTATAGCCTTGTAACTCTGATCTTCTTGAACTCTGATCTTCCTGGATTTACATTAACATTATCTGATCTTCTTGAACTCTGATCTTCTGATCTTCTTGAACTCTGATCTTCGTCGACTAACATTATTAGAAGAGAAACGATTTTACGCGTGTAACTCTGATTTTCTTGGCTGAACATTCTTACAACAGAATGGAACCAATTGGATCTTCTTGGCTATCATTCTTAGAAGAGCATGGAATGAATAGGAGGCCTGCTGACTGGAGTTAGTTGTTACTCTTACTCATACTGTCATACACAGCTGCACTTTGGTCCGGTTTCATTGGGCCGGCCCATACTAATTTTAACGGGCTTTACATTTCTCTCATGAGTCACGATTTATCATATGCATGAATGTAATGAAGCCGTAATCCTTACATTGTTTTTTTTTTTTTAAGAGAGAAATTTATTCTAATTCCACTCCTACTTCTAAACTAACACCAATACCAACCTTACATTGTTTTATACCGGGACAAGATCAATGCGTCAACTAAATTTAAAATTTATTAATTAAGTGAGAGCATTTGTCTTGTCCATTTGTCTGTATTAATTAAGTGGGAGCATTAATCTTGTCCATAACATAAAACAAATTTCTCGAAACAACAAGAACAATCCTATCAAATACGGTCATGGTACAAATACGATTTGCAATGGCACTCTGGATTGCCAATTTGTCATATGGCCTCTATCCAACATCCAATGTGGTAAGTGAGGCGAGAATTAAGCAAGAGGGTGCATTGAATTTTTGCGGATTGAAGAAAGATGTAACTTTGAGAACCAATTTAAAAATTTTGAATAATTTGTATACTGTAAAACCGATATTTCTCTTTAAAACAGATAGCGTATGGGATCGAAATAAATAATGTGATAACATAGAATAATGGACTATTGGGAAATTAATATACTCCCTCCGTCCCACAAAACTTTACCCGTTAGGGTTAGCGCGTAGTTTAAGAAAATGAGTTAAAATAATGGAGTTAAAATGAAAAAGTAAGTGGGGTATGTTACTTTTTGAGAATGTGTGGTGATAAAGTAGTGTTGATGTGAAAATAATGTTTTAGTGTGTGGGGTAGCTTCCTTATTTGGTAATGGGTAAAGTTTTGTGGGACGTCCAGAAATAGAAAGTGGGTAAAGTTTTGTGAGACGGAGGGAGTAGTTCGTATATTAACTTAAAAGAAACGGTGACACTAATAATATCGTATGAGGAAGAGTCAGTTTTGAAAGCTAAAAAATGATGGAGTTGAAGTAGTAATGGTTGAGAAATGTTGCAAGTGTAATTTGGAGAAACAAAAGCAGCAAAGAGCCAATCTAAGACTACTACCAGTCGTGCCGATCACGCCAGCCTGTCACCGACCATGCCAGCTTCCCGTGTCAGGATTTTGCTGCAGTGGTGCCCGGCACGGATGTTGGCATGAATTTTTTTTTTTGTATTTTTTTAATATTTTTTTTAGATAAATGTTCATTCATAAAATGATAATTCAAAAAAAATTAGACTAATTTTGCCAATATATTAGCCAGAATAAATATTAACAGGTAGAGAGTATTTTAAGTTTATTACGAAAGAAATGAGAGTGAGAGACGTGTTGGTCCTCACTAGTCACTAGTGAAAGACATCACTTACCATGAAGCGTGACACAACACAAGATCTAACAAGACGTGTTTAAAGCCTCAAGTTTTCATCACTTTTGTGAATATATATTTCTCTCTGTTGAGTTTACTATGTGTGCTTTCTTAAAATTTACTATATTTGAAATAAATTAAATTCAGTTCAGCGTATTCATTTAATTCATGTTCATTTAATTCAGTGTTTAGAGATTTTTAAGTGAATTCTATGACGTTTCTTATTTCGAGGTGATAAGCAAACCTATCCTCTTTAACTTGCTTAGAAAATAAATAACTAATTACTACATTTTTTTTGCTCAAGAAGATAATTAAAACATGCTAAGAAGTAGCAGATACAGAGTCCCTAAGACTATGAAGGCTGTAAAGACTCGTTCATTTTATACTGATCAATTAAGGTGCTGGAGCACCAAGGGCGGAGGATCATCCAAAAGGCGAAGCTCACGTAACTCTTGGCCCAGCTTGGCGAGTGTGTCCGCACATCCGTTTCCTTTGCGTCTTGTGTGGCGCCACTCTAGTTGCCAAGGGAGTTTGGCAAAGTCCTGACAGTCCTCCAAAAACCCATGCCACGCATGGTCCCTTGTATTCTCATCAAGCAAAAGCTTACATATTACTTCCGAGTTCATTTCAACAATGAGCTTCGGCGGTCTCCTCTCCCAAGCCACCTCTAAGCCTTTGCGGACTGCCATGAGTTCCGCTAAATCAATCGATAGATGTCCTACGGAGCTAGAGAATTCAACAATCCATTCCCCGCTCGAGTCTCGGACCAGGCCACCTATTGCTGCATTGTTTTGTGTGCGAAAATAGCTCGCATCTTAGTTTAACTTGACGGTCCCTTGTGGGGGTCGTTCACATTTAATCTCCGCGCCCCGTGCCTTTCGATTCCGCCGAGCTATAGGCGGGAAGGCGCTCATCATATCCATCACCATAAATCTGATCCTTGCTGCAATTACAAGAGTCTTATCTGTCACTTGCCTGAAGATGTGTTAGTGCAGACTTCCTGCAGTAATTAAGTTTAACAGTTAGGATCGATATAACTTGAACAAAGACTAAGATAGACGCACAGTTGAACAGTGTTTCCGTTGGTGTTGTGAAAACACTTCCTAAAACACTGGACCACAAACAGTTCACAAACTTCTAAACTATTAATAGAGAATAGCAAATACTGAATGTAAGTAGAGAAGCAAGTAAATTTTTCATGCAGTATTTCTACTGCATGAGTTCCTTTGTAGGGAAAAATCACTAGATGAAAAATCTTCAAGTTACAAGAAGTTCCTATCGACTTTTCTTCTAGCTCTAAACACAGACTTCGTGCTAGGGCGTCACCTTGCCTCTTCTAGTTCCTAGACCTGCAGTAACTAGAAGATAAACGTCTGCAAAACACCTTAATACAAGTATGTATAATATGTATTGAAACGGTGTCTAAGTGGTAACTAGAACTAGTGTACTAAGACATGTGTATATATTGCTAGTCTAGGTCTTCGATGTCTTCATTGGTTTGGAAACCGAATTCTTCCAGGATTTGGTCTTGAGGATCTTGAATGATATTTTCCTTCATTTATATTGCAATCTTCTGCAATCTGTCTTTGGAAAATCTCTATTCTTCTAAGATCATTTTCCTTATTTAAAAGGTCTTCTTCCTTGTCTTGAAGGTATTCTCTCTTTCTTGAACCTTCACATCTCTAATTAGGTCGATTCATGCTGATTTTCACAATATACAACTGTGGAACTAGCAAAGTGTTTAGAAAAGACAAAACTCATATATTCCATAAGTACTGCTGTAATATCGGCTAGGAAGTTGTTACTAGAGTTTACACAACTCCAAGAGCAACTTCCAACACAGCAGACATCCTGCATTAACATAGACTTCTGCTCCTGCTCAAACAACCGGAAAATGTGGGAGAGCAGAATGAGGATGATGAGAATTTTAAGTTGAAGAAGTTAGTCGTGGAATTAAGTGCTGAGATCAAGTTATTGAAGACACAAATTGCTCCCAGTAACGCTGATGTAGGAACCGAGAATGTGGATGATGATAACTCAGAGAATCTGGGAAGTAAGACAGAATGTGGGAATGCAAAATGAGTCTCCTCGATCTAGTTCTCCAAAGAACATTGCAACTCCGGAACGCAACGAGAATGTGGGAATGCAAAACGAATAAATATCCATCATCGGCTATCCAGTTCTCCAAGTTACATTCGTTAATCATACACTTGCAGATATCGTAGGTTGATATACTGTACACGCCGAAGTGTTTTTTTCTCTTTCCGAATCAAATATGCTGAAGCAGTTGCATATATGAATATCATGTTACTAGGTGTTTCGTATATGTTTGACATTAAAACGAACGTGTCAGAGTTAGCAGAAGAAAATACATGCTTTGAATTTTGAATTCGAATCCTCTGTTTTGATCTTCAGTTCTTCGTCTTCTTCATTGATAATATCATCTGTTTTCTCCTTTTACAGTCGAGAGAACTGCCAACATTTTTCAGAAATTGTGCATTGTTATCATAAACAAGTAAATACAGAAAGGGAACAAGAAAAACAAAAGTACAGAACATAATCACTGAACAAATGAAGATGTGCAAAACTTATTAAACATGGATGAATTGCTTATTCTTCGTCTCCTTGTCCAGAGCTAGTCTCATCATCATTATCGACCGAACCTTCCTTCCTCCTTCTCCACGTCTTCTTCTTTGTAAAGAATCACTTTCGCAAAACCAGCAAAACCGATAATCCCCAGTTCACAAACTATGAACCCTAATTTTGCAGAAACCAATCGAACAAATGCAGCGCACAAACTAACCAATCAATACATGATATTACGTTCTGGATGTAGAAAATGTAGAAGTCATGGATGCATTGCCTTATTCTTCCTCAACTTCCCCAGAACTAGCATCATCCTTATCAATTGAACCATCCTCTTCTTCTTCGTGCTAATCGCTGGAAAAATCGATGAAACTGCTAAGTTACATATCAAGAGGAAGGCGTAAATTGGTTAACTAAACAATGAAATGTACCTGAATGGTTCTTCGAGGTGAATTTGAAGGAGATCATTTCCCTGGTAACGCTGTTCCTGGAGGATGTTCCTTGCAGAGTCGAACACAGAGTTCTTGCAATGACGCACCTCTATTCTTTCTAAGGTGTCAATCCCCCCTATATCAAAAGGGATCTCCTTGAGACCAGGGCACCAATAAATATCCAGGTGCTTAAGTTGAGGGAAGTTGGTTTCATCGGCTACCCAGTTCTCAAATTTCCAACTACCGCGGAGTTGCAGATATTGTAGGTTACAAAATTCATCTTCAGATGGCTCCCACGTTGGTGTTTCAAACGAATAAATCGTTAGTCGGAGAAGTTCAAGGTTCGGAAGAGCACCAATTCTGCGCATATATGAGTGGGACAATTTTCCAACAGAATAGATGGTCAAATTCTCAAGGCTATCAGGCCAAATGAAATTGGTTTGGCCACTGTCCTCTACTCTGATGGTTTCCAGTTTCTGGAAGCAGGTAAGATCTATCTCATCCTCAGTGGCATGAACACTGCCGATTCCTAATTTCTTCAAATTTGGAAGTTTTCCAATCAATGAGTTGAGAACTGTAACCGAAATCTCAGATAGACTTTGTAGATTTTCCAGAATACTGAAGCTTGGCAAAATGGCAGGTATGTCCCAAGAGCTGTACCGAATGAGTTTGACATTTCGTAGTTGGGGAAGTTCGAATATTCTCATTTGGAAGGATTTAGTTGATGATCCAGAAAAGCTAATGATCATCGTTTGTAGATTCCTAAGCTCAATTATGCTGTCAGGTAATTCTGGAGAGTGACACGATAGAGCAAGAAATCTTAAGCCGATTAACTTGAATATAACTTCAGGGAACCGCACAAATGGTTTATTAAACACATCTAACACACGCAGCAACGATACATCAAAACAAAGATTCGGAAAGATGTACTCCTCTGCCCCACCGACAATTTTATACGAATGAACCTGAGGAATTAGTTCCAAAGAGCCGCTTAAATCAGCATTGCGAATTGGTGCAGAAACACAGACGCGGCGAAAACACGATGCATCCTTCGACATATTGTTTGCTTCCAACTTTATAAACTTCTTCTCCTTAGCTTTCCTCATACAAAGGTCTCTCAGGAGATCGTGTATTCCATATGATTTTACTCTCCTATTAAATGTAGTTTCCCTGACGAAAATTAGATTTCTGGCAACAAGGGACTTTAAGCACTTCTCCGCAATCTCTTCTGGGCTTGTACCTTTGTTTGGATTGAGAAATCCCTCAGCAACCCACAGCTTGATCAGTCGTGATGCTCGAATGGCATAATCTTCGGGATAAGCACTGATATATAGTAGGCAAGGTTTCAAATAATGCGGCAAGTTCGCATAGCTCCAAGAAAATATTCCCAAGAATTGCTCATTTTCTTCTTCGATAAATGAACACACGTTCTGTGCAACTTGCTCCCATAATTCCTTGCTTCTCTCGGCTCGTGACAAGAATCCAGCAATCACCTTTACAGCAAGAGGTAGTCCACCACAGCTATTCACGATTTTGTGTGCAACATCTTCCAAATCATCCGGGCACTTTTCAGCACCACACACAATTGTTTCGAAGAGTTCCCAACTTTCTTCCTTCTTCAGTAGAGCCATCTCATGTCTCTTAGAGCTAACATAATCAGCTACATCGTTTTCCCTCGTAGTCAATATGACCCGACTCCTTGTGTTGTCATCTGGAAAGCTTGTACGTATATCATCCCAGACACTGGAACTCCATACATCATCGATCACAATCAAGTATCTTTGATTGAACAACTTTTTGTGCAAATCAACTTTGAGTTTGTGGTTAGCCTTATCACTTTCTGTGCAATTTAAAAGGCTCAGAAGAACTTTTCGTTTATTATAATCTTGCGATATTGTAGCCCATAAACAAATATCAAAATGCTTATTGGCATTATATTCATCATAAATTTTACGGGCAAGAGTAGTCTTACCGATCCCTCCCATTCCTACGATGGGGATGACTTCGACTGCTTTTGATGTTGACTTGATTCGAACTCTAAGTTGGGCCAAAGCTGTTTGCACTCCCACAAGAATGTCATTCGAAGTGATCACATCGCTCGTCCTTGTAGGAATAGCAGAAGGTGTGTTCTCCGACCGCTCATCGGCATCCATGATCTTAATCATTTCTGCAGTTGTTGAATCAAAAACCTGGATAACATCATCCAAGTCAGGAGGGGAAACCAGTATGCTTTCACCACTTGGAGTTGACAAAACCTGAGCTTTAATGTATGACTCAAGTAAGTCCTCTGCCTTTTCGGCCCTATCTCGTATCAAATCCTCCAGATGCTCTATCCTAGCCTGGATTACTGGAGGAGAGTTGGCAAGAAAGTTTCTCAAGAACGAGACCTTTTCAAAGAGGGACTGGATTTGAGGCTTCTTATCATTATCAAGAACCCAAGTTAGATGGTATTCGTCTGGGTGTAGGATCTGACTGAGGAGTTCAACGAAGGTTCCGAGACAAAAGGCCATTGGTAGGGTGATAAATGAAATGCTTGTAAAGGTTTCCGGATCAAGTTCTGATGAGAATGCACCTTTGACATGTTACTTGCAGAACTTTGCAAAGACTTCTGTTAATGAGTATATTATTACAACATGTAAAATTTAATATATCTAGTAGGTAAGAACTCAATTCAGTGATTTGTTTATGTTTCTACTTGCAAATTTGCAATGAAAGATAAAGACAAGTCAGAACTTAGCTATGACCAGTTCTTCTACTATCTCTCTTATTTCTATTTTAGAAAAAAGGACCTAATCTAAATGACAGTGTACTCATTTTCTCTGTCTAAAAAAAAAACCAGCATCTTCATATTTAAAGTTTTAAACAAACAAATTTTAGTGCAAGTAGGGATATTGCTTGAGTCAAGTCTTAACTAATGAGTGTTCGGTTTTACTCGACTTGTTAGGTCTCGAGTTCGGATAGTTTGCAAATGATGTATTGTGCTTGATTAACTAAAAAAGCGAGAATTGATAACTGTGGCATTTATGTCAAACCTACACCTTCTTTAGTCTTCGTCTTCTTTGTGCGGCTTGCTTTCTGTGGAAGTGATCAGAATACCAGATAGAGAGATTTGGTTTAGACATCCTAGAATCTACACAGTACGTGAGTTCTGGTTGGTCATTTAGTTATAAACTTTGACATGTTCCCTACATTTTCTGCTTATATAATAAACAGCTTTTCTGATCCCTTGGTCCTTGGTCGTTCTTGCACCGTGATATGAGAAGGATCATCGTGAGCTCGAGCAGCACAAGAACATCACGGGGCCACAACACCAACACTTGATGCCTTGAATCTTGATATACTGTGGGCTAGCTGTAAACATTTTTGTACCTTGTTCATTTATCAAACAAGCAAGTTTTTATTTACATCAGGGGCCAAAACGCAATTGCCGAAGAATTAGATGTAAGGAGACATAAGAAGACGTGGACTTAATCAAGAAAAGACAGAAAATTCGGACTTATGTGCAATACGTTCATAACAGCTAATGCTAGGCCTGTACATTTGGCAATATCAGTAGTACCCCCAATTTAATTTAGCCCTAAACTCACAAATTAACTATAGTGCTGTAATAGTAAAAAAGCTAATTATGAAAATAAATTGTGGTTTTTTCATGGAATTATAGATTGTCAAAAGCGACCTCGTATGTCAAATTTAATGATCAAATTAACGACGTGAAGGACTTTAGGGAAACTAGACGATAAAGTAGCTAGTCTTAAGATTTTTTAAACTTGTTGTGTATAACATATCGGTCAAATAAGCTCATTTAACTTATAAAACGATAGATTTGTGCTAAATGCTACTTCACGAAAAATTGAATTTGGTGGTAAGCCATGAGACTAGGTTGAGAATTCAAACTTTGCATGACGATCATTGCTAAAGTATATGCATGATCCAAGTTGTTGACGAAATTGGTAAAGGACGTTTACGTGGTAGTTGTTATGAGTAAATAAGTCTAACCCTAATTATTGACTTAAAACACATTGCCTAATTACTGTGTAAGTTACGAAGCAACATCCAACACCCGGGAGGAATTACTGTTACCGAGCTTGGCCCCAACCAAGACTCAAAGTGTTTCAGAAAGAAGGGAAAATCATTACAAGACTCGACAAAGTTCCGACCCACATGATGGTGGGACCGAGCAACTGACTTACACGAGCGGCGGGACACTAGTCAGACTGACAAGTGCTCCCAGGTTTCCTGGAAATACCCCCGGAAATACTGGGATATTGACCCCAATTCTATCACTATAAATACCCCTCAACTACTTACATTTATAAATGTAAGTCAATCTTAATTCCATGTTCTTATTCTTTTTCCTAGATCAGAAGAGCACAC
>JAYMSL010001957.1:0-15480 GCA_036897195.1 Plantago coronopus
GTTCAACTTGTATTGCTAGATGTCTCGAGTACGCTCCACGCGGGCGCGCAGGGGGGGGTGCAAATCCTGGCCAGATTTGTACACGGACTAGTGGAACTTCTGAAAATTATTCTCCTCTTCTCTTCTCCTGCTTCCATCCCCTTCAGTATAATCCAGGCTTTTCTTCCAGTTCGCCGAAAATCGCTAGCGTGTGCAGTTAGCTATTTCGTGTAATCGTTGTATCCTGGGAGGCAATTGTCCAACGTCTCAAGCACCGTAAGTGAGAGGACAAATTTTCTTTAAGGAAACTGTGTGCGCACAGGCCTCGATCCATTCCCAAACCGCTTCTGTTCTTCTATTTTCTGTTAATATCGTTCATTTTTGTTACAGTCACTACACCCGGATAAATGTGTAATTTAGATTTATGATGGTTGCTGGTGTAAGTTCAGGCAGTTTGTTTTGCTGATTTTGGCTTACTGCCAGTTCTCTGTAATTCTTCCTTCTAATATTTATTCAATTTGGTCGTTTCAAAAAATGAATATAATTTAGGTTTTGACTTTTAGAATATTTCCAATGTTTAGGTGAAGTAAGCTTATCAAGAACATGCATTAATGCATTATGTGAGTGAATAGTGGAACCTTTTTGGGGAACCATAGTGTATATTTAATAGACGCAATTATACCACTGGCAGCAGGTTCATGCTTATCTTCATATCTTCTTGTTTTTCCTTTAACGTGCTTATTTTATCTTCTTCTTACAGTACCTCATATTTTATGAAAATTGATCAAACCATATTTGAAAGAATTTGGAATATGATACTCCCTCAGTTTTAAATTTGTGAAACCGCCAGACAAACCATATTTGAAAGAATTTGGAATATGATACTCCCTCAGTTTTAAATTTGTGAAACCGCCAGACAAATTTTAGTCGATATATGAATACGAGTTAGTAATTCGGCTCTGATCAGACTCAAGATAGACGGAATATAAAATTCAATCGAGACAATTAATCATATTGTTGTTACTTGCAAGAATTGGACGGTGATGTCGGATATCATTCAAACTTATCAATGATGAAAAAGTGTTGAAATTCCGAATAACCTTTATTTGAGTTGAGAATACTATTAGCTAGAGATGTCAAAGAAATATCTGATGCTAATGATCACAAACTAGTAGTATAGTATATCTTCTGTTGTTGTGATACAAGAAACACCCATGTTCGTTCAATCTAATCTAGTGTTTAAATGCATAATTAGAGACAGCGTCACTTTAATTTATTGATTAAATAAGGTATCATTTACCTTATTTTATAAAGAAGAATAATAACTTGCCGGTTGTCAGTTTGCCACGGCGCGGGGAGAGGAATCTTTAAACATAGAGTATTTTCTTATTTTTATATATATAAGGTCGTGATATTTAAGTTTACAATAATCGTTTTGTTGGAAATTGGTGTAGAGTTGGTTTACAGTAATCAAGGTTTACCCTTTTATATGATTTTTATGTTAGACTAGTGTCATATGCGTTCCCACATAGTATGAGCTTAACGTGCTAGCTAAGGTTCTCTCTACCAAAATTATGCAATAATGGCGTGAATAATCTATCACTTACATTCAGTTCAACTCATCTCAGTTTAAGTTTGAATATACTCATTATATTTCCTATTCATGTTCGTGTAAATGCGTACATTAATTTCCTAACCATCTTATGTATTAGGAAGAATTTGAATATTAGAACACTCTTATGCTAATCAAGAACTTTACCGTTTAACTACTCTTATAACTTTATACTTTTACATAAATTTATATTAGTTGTATTGAAATTTATGACTGCGTATTAGTAGCTGAATCTTTTATAAGGATCCGTTTTTTTTACTTTCTACATAAAAAGTCGGGTGGCCCGGTTATGATGTTTTCGTTTAGTTTGGTCCGACTCTTCATCCCTCGGTTACCTTGTCGGCCTGTTTTGGCTGTTTCTGTATCATTATAGGCTTTCTAAACTCGTTGTCCCTAAATGCTCAGACTAGACGTGAATATCTTACACTTGTAATTTTGTATAAAATATCATTAATATTAATAATAATTTTTCTGTTTCAAAATAAAAAGAACTTTTGTACATAAAAAGAGGGTTTATAAGAGCACTTTTTAGAAGACTCCTATTTTCCTCCATATACTCAAATATGAGGATAAATTTAAGGAAATGAGCAAAAACACCATAAGTTCAGGATTCTAAAATTCATATGGCTAAAAAAATCAATCCATATATTTGAGGAGTCCTTAAATATTTTCCTACAAATGGCATGTTATAACTCTTTCCTATACTTGTGGCACCACTATGGCATGGTATAACTCTTTCCTATACTTGTGGCACCACTAGTCATTCTACATGTGTCATTTTTTAATAATTGTACTCCCTCACTCCAAGAATAAACTTCTCATTTTGTTTTGATACTCGTTTTTCGGTTGTAAATTACTCTTAACTTTTATTAAATAAAAAGGTTTTAAAAAATTATATTAAAATATTACCATAACTATACATTTTATATGTAATTTTTACAATTTTTTTAGTCAACATAATTTAGGAGTAATTTACGATAAAAAAAAAGTCAACAAAACTAAACTAGAAATTTTTGACTGGATGGAGGGAGTAATAGTTAAAAATTTTAAAGACATCTTGAGGAAGTTGACATCTTAAATAATTATATAGAAAGCTGGTTAGGAGTGAAATTTAAGGGAGTTTTTTGAGATCTATAGAGTGCTCTAAGAACCTCGTAATCGTAATTAGGAAGTAACTTGACCTGAACTAACAGGGAGTGAGTTGACCAGGCAGGACAACACGGATTCCTTCCATTGGTGTAGGACCCACGAATTAGAATTAATTGGAAGCGGGGCTTTGGAAAAAGAGAATTTTGGGACTAAGAAAAGAAAAGAAAAGAAAAGTAGAGAAACTCCGCCGCCTAACAAGGTCGAGTCACTAAGAGACACGTGTCGTCGTATGTGAGTGAGAGAGAGAGAGAGAGAGAGAAGAAAGCAACCGTTGGATTTTGGCAGAGACGCCGGCACCTGCCCATGTGTCCACTTGTTCATACTGACTTATTATTACGGACGACGAGAACCGGCAGCCTCACTCAACACCCTTCTTGATATTTTCTGTGTTCTATTATTTTACGCCATGAACTCCTCCCATTAAATAATCACCACTTGTTATCTCATTTCCACCCCTAACTACATAAATTTAAATTGAACTAAACCGACGTGAATTAAATTAGTTGGATTTGAACTTAACACAATCAAAATTAAAATAAATTAATAAAATTTACTTCCTCTCACACTTTTTATCAATAAAAATACAATATATACAAAATAATTACTTCCTCTCACACTTTTTTTCCTTCATACTTTGGTACTTTAATTTGTGCGAGTTGCTTATATTAATAATAATAATAATTCCAAATAAATGATTTTAGTTTCATCCCCTGTGGACTACTTGGATTGAACATTATCTCTTAGTACTAGACTACTATTATTCTCTAATCACTTGATTATCTATGAACAAATATTGATATATTCTTGCATTGACTTTTTAAGATTCCACGGATTTATTTCTCATCACGCCATCTCACTCAGCTTTTCGAACATACTGATGGATGTTATTAGTGGATAAACTTCAACGGTCTCGCATGCATTTTACGCTACTTGGTTTTACGTGAAGTATACAAAAATACTTGGTCTTTTCTAATATTGTTTTCCTGCTCTAAACATTCAAAGGCACACGTATGGGACTCATTCAAATTCACCTAGTTTTAACTAGATTACTTCTTAGTAATTTACTATTTACAACAACAATAATTCACCACCTTTACATCTTGTACACAGAAAAAATTTATGAGATAATGTAACAGTTTGTAAACCATCCAAGGCAAGACAACCTCATATTTACAAGATAAATCACAAAACCTTTTCGTTATGGATGTTTGAACATTTATCGGGAAAATACCATTCATCCATTTTAACTAACTGAACCATCTTTGTAGATTGCATGGTACTGGCCAATTACTGTTAAGTCATGTTCAAATAAATTCAGTTCAAATAAGTTTTCCATCGCTTTCTATTTGTGTCTTCTCTTTTATCATCTTGTGTCTTTTCTTAGAAACATTAAAATTGTATTAGACGATTGTAATGTTGTAAGCTGTACAACAGTACAAGGAAGACGGTGTAAAAGATTTGCACTCTCAACTTAACTTAAAAATGACAGGCACCTGTCCAAAGTAACATGTTTCTGGAGAAGAGTAAAACTTGTTTAATCTCAAGAATAGTCGAACTATTTTTAACCTGATCTCTTAAAATTTCATCCGAAATTCGCCACTTGATACGCCTCCTTCTCCACCTTCTAGTGGGATTGGAATATTCAAAATAATCAAAGATAATCGGTTTCGGGGAACACACATTAAGAAATGCAACTTGGATTGAATAGTAAACGAATTACAAGTGACGCAAGCAAGTTGTAAAGGTCATCAAATTAGGAAGGGAAAGGCAAAATTGACCACGACCAGGTAGGTTATGGTTATAGTCACATGAACATTACAGGAAGCTAACTCACTTATTACGGCTTTTAGCGTAAATCACGAAATATTGATACTCGATTATATTTTAAAGATGTAATATAATTTAAAATTTATAATTTATAATTATGTAAAAATAAAAGAAATACATTAATCTTAACTCAATAACCGATACAAACTTTACAATTATATTCGATTAATTATTTAACTCAGTTATTTAACCGAGTCTCAAACACTTCGTTAACTTTCCGTCTCCCACCAGAAGTAGTAAATTAATTAATGTGTACAGAGAGACCACCTCAAGTTTGCCTATAAATAAGGAGCTCGCCTCAGTCTCTTCCTCCATTCAATCTCTCCTCTAACCCTAAAACACCACCTATTTAAGAGAGAACCAATCTGTTCACAGAACTCGTCTCAAAGAGTTCTCTTCCATCGCCGCTGCAGGAAAATCAAGTTTTTCGAAAGAAAATCTCTAGTCTTTCTGCAGTTGCGTTTCATACGTTCTCTCTTGAATTCGATTAATATTCCTCTCTTAATTAACGAATAGCAATGGCTCGCTCTTTCTCCAATGTCAAGGCTCTCTCTGCTCTTGTTGCCAACGAAATCTCTGCCTTCTCCTCCAGGTATTACTCCATTCTTTTTTCATGGAAAAACAGAGTACTGTATATGTTTGTGTTTATGAATCCTGTTTAATCGATTGGAAACGGAGGATCTGTAGATTTTAATGAAAATCGGAAAATCGGGTTTTTCCAATTCAATGAGATTAAATTGGGATTGATTCGTATCCAATGTATTCGTTCGATGCAGTTTTCTAGAAAAAATAATCAAGTCTTTATTGCATAAAAACAGAGGATCTATCGTTTTGAGCTTAAGATTTTGTTATAATCAAA
This sequence comes from Plantago coronopus, assembly GCA_036897195.1. Taxonomy (NCBI): domain Eukaryota; kingdom Viridiplantae; phylum Streptophyta; class Magnoliopsida; order Lamiales; family Plantaginaceae; genus Plantago; species Plantago coronopus. The sequence goes on from JAYMSL010001957.1 coordinate 5,427, forward strand.
TCCATTGGATCATAAAAAATCGATTCTTTGTCTAGAAACATTATTACCTGAATTTTTGAAGCTGTTGGATTTTTTAACGAACATAAAAATCCGATCTTTTTGCTCCGTTTCGATTTCCAATATTCACTGTTCTAATTTTATCTGAATTGTTCTACATATAGGAGGGGATTCGCTGCAGCAGCACAAGGAAGTGTATCGAGCACCGCGAAAACCGGTTCTCCGAACATGATGTTGAAGAAGGGATCGGAAGACTCCGTGAAGTCAGCCTGGGGACCCGACCCGGTCACCGGTTACTACAGACCCGAAGGCAAGGCCAACGAGGTTGACCCCTGTGAGTTGCGCCAAATGCTGTTGAAGAACAAGGCAAGAACTCAATAGGTGATGAAAAACGGATCTGGACCCGACCCATTGTTATTCGTTGTTGGTTATCTATACTGGATAGGTTGATGAATAGGTTATAGGGTTGCTGCTGTGCTATGCAGGAAAGAAAGGTGTCTGCATTTGTTTCTGCGTTAGCTTTGTCCTCTGTGAAAACAGAGGGCTCTGGTATTTTATTGAAGTTGAATAATGGAATTACTTTACGTTTTTTCAAATTCTTGTCTTGTTCTTTACGTTTTGCTGCGTTTTTTTGATTTTTTTTAGCGTGATGCTATCATAATTGGTTTAAGTGTTTGTTTAGTTTTATAGTATAATTCCATAAATGGAACATTAGCCCCGGTGTGAATGTGTGATTCCTTTTTTTGAGTAAACCAGGGCAGATATATAAAAAGGAATCAAGAGTGTAGCAGCAGTACAAAAGAAGGAAAAACGAGAGTAAAACCCACAATCCGAAAAATAGACTATCCGTTTACCAATAGCTTATCTGCTAGTTTATCAGCTCGATGAGTTTATTTGACAATTGACTAATAATAAACTCGTTACGTGAACGTCGAACTTATGAAATCAGATAGCTTATCAGGTAGCTTATAAGCTAGCTATTTAATAATTAAGTTAAGTAACGAAATCTTATCAGCTAGTTTATCAGCTAATTCACTAAACAGTTACATATCATCTACGTAATCAGGTAGGTAGCTTATCATCTAACAACTGGCTTATTAGCTACCAACTAACTTAGCTACCAACTAACTTATCAACTAGTTTTGCTAAACAAAGCCTAAGTCTAACCCGTGATAAGTTGGTTCACGGTTGCAGCCGCGGCCCGCTAGCCTCATTAAAACTCAATCATGGTAAAACTTTGTGGGTGATGATTATTTTGAATATATTTATCGTTATTAGTGGAAGTAGGATATACAAAACTGGAAACGATAAGCTTTAAATGGAACACCCAAAATGGTAAAATGGGAAGCTTAATATGAGACGGAAGAAGTAGTATATCTAAAAGAAAATAATGTGAAATTACTTAAATACCGTGTTCTATATGATTTACCCGATTACCCCAATCATGTACTCCCTCCGTCCCACAAAACTTTACCCACTTTTCATTTCTGGACGTCCACAAAACTTATTACCAAATAAGGAAGCTACCCACACTAAAACATTATTTTAATATCAACAATTCTTTATAACCACACATTATTTAAAAGTAACCTATCCCACTTACTTTTACATTTTAACTTGATTGATTTAACTCATCTTTCTTAAAATGCGTGTAAACCTTAACGGGGGTAATGTTTTGTGGGACTGAGGAAGTTTGACAAGAATCTAAGTCCCATCCTCAATAATTAAGCTGAATGCAAACCCCATTATTGATAGATTCAACAAGTCACTATCTGGATTTGATAATCAGAAAAGAACTGTATCTTTGCCATGTCAATTCTTCATGCCCAATTAAGAATAAGCCTAGAAGCCTAGAATCAAAACTTATAGAGATTGATGACTAATCAAACTTAATTAGGCAAATTATTCCATATGCTTTGATTATTTAATTTCCCGACAACTTATTACTTGGCCTAATAGCCACCCAACTCTAGGAGTCATCATGGGCTTGAAACAATTAAAGGGTCATATTAGTGGAGAAAAAGAAGAGCCACCAATTTAGTTCATTATTATATGACTATAATTAACTTATTTAAGGTGCAATATTAGTAAACATGTTAGGTCTAAGTGTTGATGTGCATTTTAGTGCCATCTAATTTGATCATATTGTGTGGTCACTAATTTTAATTCATAATATGGATGATGTTATGTCTCTGTCAATCGACTTCTGGTTCTAATTTCATACAAATCACTCATTAAATTTTACCTTATTAATCTACGTACAGTAGTTCCATTAATTAATCTCCTTACTGTGGAATTTACGGCTTGAAATTTCCGACCACGGTGTTCTTAACCTTCACTATTCGAGCTGTAGACTCACAGCTACAGTAGTCATTTATCGTCATCAGTGTAACCTTTGGCCTTGCCCATCATCAACAAAAATGAAAATTCGACGGATATTAGAGTTGTTATACAAGTTGGATAAAGACAGACTCGTGAAGATAAAAATAACATGTTCAACATATTGTAGAGGTCACCTGGTAGGTATTCTATTGAGTATAGCAAAGACTTACTACTGGGTCTATATAACTATAATTTGTGGTCAACTTATAATGTGAGTGACAAATTAAAGTCCGTACGGTATCGCAACTTTTCTTAAGCAAGTAACAATGACATTTTTCCGAGCAAATTATCAAAGTTGGTTTTGTAATTTATAGAGTAAAATAATCAGAAGAAGAGAATGAAAATTTGGCTTTGTGCACTGCATGTTATGTTACTATTATCTTGGTTCGGTATTAGGGTACGATGTTTGCTAGTTGCCAGGGAAGAAGAATTTGCTCGTGCATGACTTTTGTTCACAACTCGGCCGACTAGCCTATCCTTTACCTCTTAGATTCTTGCTACACTTTCACTGGCCTCCATTATATTTTTATGTTTTTGTTAGCATATGATATGGTATAATATGGCATCGCTTCTAAGGTTGGCTCGAACCAAGACATGCATCGAGTTATAGTTTACCCTTGTGTAAGGTAACGCCTCTTAGGGCGTTGGTGTCCCTACTTGAGGCACACCGATTCGAGCCTCATGGATTCAAGGTCTGGCTTATCCAAGCCGGACCAGTATGTGGAGACTGCCTTGAGGAGGTCTATGGCAAGACGTCCTAGCTGATGACTTGATTAAATACAAGGCCTCCCACACTTTGCTCAGGATTTCGAGCTAGTACCTCTTACAAGTTGCTCTCAAATAAGTACTGGTCATACCAAAAATATTTTTGTGACATTTGTGAACCATGGCCGGTTGATGATGGTTGGGGGAAAATCGGAAATTATTCACAGCCAAATCATTATTCATAGCCAAATCGGAGAAACAGCAAGCGGACACCCACAAAAGTAGGCCAAAGGCCCAAATGACGTGGTTCGATAGCCGTTCTTGCACAGAATTTGATTAGAGCCCATGTTACTACATACAGTTCCAAGGCGGATTATCAGCAGAAGGTGCAAATAAGTTGATTTCACAGAAATCCATGCATTGCTGGGTTTGTTAATATGTGCTATACTCTAATCAAAAGCGAAACAGCAGCTTATGCCTTATTATAAGAGCCAGGTGTGTTGCTGCTTCAGCTAGTTGTATGACTTGTATCATATGGACACCTTTCAAATAAATGTAAAACTTCCAAATTGAAGCATCAAAGGATACATATATACTGTGCTACTGGCAGTATGAGCAAACGCCAGAAGGGGTGTACTAGCAAGGCTTTGAACGACTATACACAGAAGCTAGTGTCAAATAGAATTACCGGAAGTGCACACCATTATTTCTCCCCTGCTGTCCAACTATTCGACCAACCACATAAACATTCTGGTTAAGAATTTATCGACATTCTGTAACAAAATAAAGCAGAAATTATGAGGCAATATAAGCTACAATGCTGCATATGTGTTTTCCTTGAGCGCATTGGTACTAGTCTCAGCAGGGAACAGATAGACATGGACCTAATGAAGTCTTTAGAGATATGAAGTCAGGAATAGAACTAACACAGACCACAGTTGCAAGTTCTCTGAACTAGTTGAAGTTCTTACAGCAGGAGATTGTAGATACTGGAAGACAATAGAGTTCGAAACCAAGTTACTGATCTTCCAAGTACAAACAAAAAATGTACATTCCAGGTTAACCTCCACACATTGTATAGTTGCAGCATTAAAGCTATGTAGCCTGCCTGTCTCCCAACTCAAACATATAGAAACTATATACTATCCAGCAATGATCATAGTGTGCAAACAAATATAGAATCATGTGAAGTCATTGGCTATAAGTCTTGCTCGTTATCTGTTTCAGTTCAAAGCTTTACTTTCTGTCTTATCTCTTTTTAAAATTTATAAGATGAAGGCTAACCTAGTATTGTAAGCAAATCTATATCTATCTTCCTCCAAGATCAAATGACACTCACTCAACTCCGCCTACATGATAAAACCTAGTTCTCTCAATATATTGCATCCAATGTTGCTGTTCACATTTTGTTTATCACGTGCAGTTGTTCAGATAAGTAGAAACAGATAAGTACATGAATAACTTGCAGTTGTTCAGGCCTCAGACTATCACAGACCATCCAATGTTGCTGTTCATATTTTGTTCATCACCAGTAACATAAAGACCAGCATTTGAATTACATCAGTTTAATCCATAAACCGGCTGACCCAAAAAGGGAGGAATATTTGATAGTATAAGTTAGTAGTAGTATTTTAGGTTGTTTAACTTTAATTAGATCTATTATTTTGCAAGTTATAGTATCTCAGTAATATTGGACTCTAAACATTGGACAGAAGCTGCGCTTAGTTTATGTTCAAAGGTAATTCAAGCTGCTACCCAATTATTTTTAGCTTTCAAGTTTCCCTTTCAATCATAGCAAATAATTCAAGCAAAGCCCTTTTACAAGATTGAACTTGAACCAATAGGATCTGATAATTGAACTATATAAATTTGCCTCAGCTAAGTTGACAGAACAAAAGGATTGCCCTAAAGATCTTCCCTTTCTCCGACACCTATCCACTAAACTATGACAATCAACTCCATAACCAAATCGTGGACTCTCATAGAAATATTGGGAGTCAGTAATTTTGTTACCTATTTGTTGCAAATGACAATCTAAAGTTTTCGTAACTATTCCAGAAGTATTGAAAGATAGCCGCATCCATCTATATATCTACCCACCACACCCCCGGGAAAAAATTGAAGTTCAAATAAAAAACATAGATATATAGCTTAGAGAAGAAAAGCTTGTGGCCAGAAATACTGTAAAACAACAGCTATGAAGTTCTCGACATGCCATCCCTTTCTATACACCTCACCCCCAGGAAATACATTGAAGCCAATATGAACACATTAGACATAGATAGCTAAGAGAACTTGTGTCCACAAGGTAAGAATGATAGTGTACTTGGTATCCTCTGCTAAAAACCAACATAAAATGAAACAAATTCGTGCCCCCAGAAACGGTAAGCACCTAGAAGAATAAAGAGAAATCTAGAAATCTAAACAATAGTGACTAACCCCCTATTACTAGGAAAAAAAAGGTTCAACACATTCTTACTATCTTCAGGATGCCCCATAATTGGCACTATTAAATTTAAACCCAACCCCAAGCTTATGATTATTGATCCTGTCTCTAATACAACCTTATCTATCATTAACAACAACCAATCAGCCATTAAGTAACTAACACCACACAAGGGCCGATCGAGATATTATGCTCAGGGGAGGCACAATTATGTTAGCCAATAGTCAATTATAGCTCGACTATCAACATTTTAGAGAAATTATAAACTCGATAGCCCCCTTAGCGACTGTGGTACAAATATTCTTAAGTATCCTGTATCCTACTCTGACCCCGAGATTATATTCAATTCCACATTTTATTGGACAAAAACAAAACCATAACTCAACGATCATTTTGTGTTCATCACTTCAATCAGCATGGGGTAAAACTTGACATGGAAGAACCGGAAAGATTTACAAGCATTCATGTTATTCAACCCAGCTCACCCAACCCTGTGTACTCTCAATTTTGGCATAATTGCAGTTAGCAATCAACAAATTCACACATAACATAGTCAGAACAGAAAATCACACACCACATGAAATTAGTAAGCCACTATTCCTATCTAACGCAGACCTTCCGAATAGGCGCGAATAGCACTCCCTCAGTCTGGAGTGACATGAATATGAATAATCCAGAATTCCAGATCACTTTCACTCAATACAATTACTATAAATGTATAGATAACTGCAACTAACACATACAATTCGTTAAGTTACGTAAAGTATTCACAACCATATTACTGTTGAGAGTGACATAAAAATGAACATGATCCGGATAATATTGACTAATGACATAATCTCAACATAATTAAGGTTCTGCATCTAACAAAGTACAAATATACAATTCAGCACGTGTATGCGTTACAAATTCGAAACGATTACATAAATTATTATAATCCATCAAGAGATACAAACTTACCTCAACTAAGCCGACGAAATGAACCGATTACTCCTAAATCTCCTCTCCTCCTTCTCCAAACCCTCAGCCAATCCATTACACTCAAAACCACACCCACACTGCGGACTCTCATAGAAATTATCAATCCCAAACTCCGCAGAAGCAATTCCAACAGAGAACTCCAGATTATCCCCCTTCCTCCTCACCTCAACAATGTTAAGCCATAGAAAAAGCACCTTAACACTGACACCAGACAGATTGGTGAGCTTGTCCTTGTAAATGTTGCCGCTGATTTTGGACTTGTACCTGAGCTGGTAGGATCCGACGAGGGAGAAGCTGCAGGAGCCGTTGAAGTAGGCGGCGAATTTGCCGGTCGCAGGATCGAGTTCGTAGTGAGTGATGCCTATTGGGAGGATGCCGACGGGGAAATCGTAGGATGCGATTGCTTCGTAGGCGGTGGGGTAGGAGGAGGAGACGGTGGCGAGGAGGAGGAAGGTGGAGGTAATGGCTATGGCGATGGAGGTTTTGGGGATTGTCATGGTTTTTGGTTGACTTTGGCTATGGTGTTGTTTGTTGGTGGTGGTTTACTGGTGGTGATGAAGAAGAAGAGGGGTTTAATTAATTAATTTGTGGAAGGGTATGTTTGTAAATTTGATTTGTCAGTTGTTTGGAAGAAACGACGACACGATGGTGTGAGTAGATTAGAACGAGAAATTACGGGTTAATTGGAAGGCTCAACACGAAACAGATGTTCAACCATAATTAGTACTCCCTACATTCAAACACAAGCTTCCCATTTGTATTTTGGTCAACAAAATAATATTTTAATTATTATATTATAAATAAAAGTAGTGGGAGTACTTTTTGGTGTGTTGTAATTAAATGGGTGGAGAAAGATTGGGGACCACATGTCCAAAAAAGGAAATGAGAAGCTTTTGACTGGAAAGTGGGAAACTATTGACTGGACGGAGGGAGTAATTTAGTAATCACTAAATGTTATGTACATTTTGATATTTTCAGAACAAATATTAACAAAAATTTGGTATATTGCAAATAAGTCATCCACTTTACAATTTTATAAAAATATCTTTAATAATTATTCAAACTTCATTAACCATTTTTTTCCTAACTAAATAATTAAATTTTACATTTAAACAAACTATAATTAAATTAAACATTTAAAAAAAATATTTTTAATTTTTTTTTTAACGAAATTCGAATCAAAATTATAAAAAAAATCCGAATCAAATCTGGGCAAATTTGGGCAAGTTTTGCCCAGATTTAATAACTTGCCCAGATTTGAAGCAATCAAATCTGGGCAAAATGCCCAGATTCTGGCCGGTTGGCCAGACCAGTGATCTGGCCGACCGGCCACTTCAAACATGAAGATTAAATTAATTGTATTAGCAATTTCAATTATGAAATTTGATTGAAATTTAATTTTAGTTATATTTAAAAGTTTTGAGGTCAATTTATAAATAAACCAAAATATAATATTTTTCTGTAAATTACACATTAACTTGTTCTGAAAATATCAAAACATGTTCTGTACATAACAATACCCATAGTAATTACACTACTCCTTATCCAACCTCAATATAGAAGTTAATTTCATAAAAGTTAGGTGTTGAATAAATGTATTGTTATGATACCTACGTTAAATTCACCTGAAATTTTCTGATTGAACTGAAATGAATTGAAAGGATCTGTACAAGACTGAAATATACTGAATTCAGTTATAACTTATAAATTTGTACTACACATAATGATGAAACTGAACTAAATTGAATAGACGTAAACTGAGAACTGAACACAATTTATACTTAAACTGAACTAAATTGAATAGATGTGAACTGAGAACTGAACACATCCAAAATTAAGTTAAATTGATCAGTGCCTTAGTCCATCTCGCTAGTCGCTAATGTTATTTTTCAAATAACCTCTTGATGAGTAGGATATTAGTACAATAAGATTTAATTCAATTTACCTGAAATTTTCTAACATAAACTGAACTCAATAAGCCTGGACTAAACTAAACTGAATATAATTGAAATTATCGAATCCCAAATCTTCTGCTTCTAACTGCTCTCCTTTTCTGCTTGCCACCTTATGAATTTCTAACCAACCATATCTCGTTACCAAATCAATTTTATATGTCCAATTACATGAAATACTGCTAATTAATTAGTAGTGAGTAATTATATGATGAAACTGTGACTCTTGAGTATCTATTACTAGCTCAAACTTAATGCACCTATGCCAAAACTGCATGCAACTGGTTTTGAGAGATAGTTGTATCTAGCTTTGAAATAGGTGCGCTTAGTTTTAGTTAGTTGAATTTAGTTCGCAAATAGTTGCAGGTTATTTATTTATGCCATAGTTTTAGTCTTTTAGATAGTTGTATTTTGTTTTGCTTGGGTTATTTATTTATGCGATCGTTTTAGATAGTTGTATTTTGTTTTGCGATAGTTGTTAGATAGTTGTATTTTGTTTTGCGATAGTTGCTAGATAGTTGTATTTTGTTTTGTAAGGGTTATTTATTTATGTGATCGTTTTAGATAGTTGTATATTGTTTTGCGATAGTTGTTATTAGTTTTAAATAGTTGCATTTATTTTTGAGATGGTTGCAAGTTATGTATACATAGGACAGTTTTAGATAATTGTATTTAGTTTTGAGATAGTTGCAGTTAGTTTTAGATAGCCTCATTTAGATTCGAGATAGTTGAACTAAGTTTTGAGATAGTGGTAGTTAATTTTAGACAGTCTCATTTAGATTCAAGATAGTTGCACTAAGTTTTGAGATCGTTGCAGTTAGTTTTAGACAGTCTCATTTAGATTCAAGATAGTTGCATTAAGTTTTGAGATAGTTGCAGTTAGTTTTAGACCGTCTCATTTAGATTCAAGATAGTTGCACTAAGTTTTGAGATAGTTGCTGTTAGTTTTAGACAGTCTCATGTAGATTCAAGATAGTTGTATTAAGTTTTGAGATAGTTGCAGTTAGTTTTAGATTGCCTCATTTTGATTCAAGATAGTTGCATTAAGCTTTGAGATAGTTGCAGGTATTTTTTCACAAAGTTTAGAGAATTGCATCTAAATTTAAAATAATCGCATCCATTGTAGTTTAAATCAGTCTGGCATTCATGTACACAGATGAGATCACACATTTGTATACAAATCTGCGCAAGATTTACACCTCTTGCGCATGGATGGACGTTTCTCTATACATCTAGCCATACAACTTCGAATACAAAATTTGTGCAATATGTTACGTACTAGTTCAACCTCTTGCGCACAAATGATGTTGGATTATCCCCCCCCCCTCTCCCACCCCGATAGCTGCATTAAGTTTTGAGATAGTTGCAGTTAGTTTTAGATAATCTCATTTAGATTCGAAAGATAGTTGCATTAAGCTTCACTACAAGAAAACAGGCGTTTACTGACCAAAAACGCTGACCAATACTATTCGTCAGGGGTCCTGACGAATCACTCAGGATCCTGACGAATAGATTATTCGTCAGTATATTTACTGACGAATAATCTATTCGTCAGGAAATTGATGCCTATTCGTCAGGAAGACGAATTAGG
>JAYMSL010001958.1:0-15479 GCA_036897195.1 Plantago coronopus
AATATACTTTGTCCATCTGAAAAATTAGGTGGCAATAGGCCAAATCGGGCTAGGATTCAGAGATTTAGAGATTGTCTTACTACTTGTGACTTATTTGACCTTGGGTATTGTGGCTCTTCTTATACTTGGTGCAATATGCAATTTGCTGGTAGTTACCAATGTCAAAGGTTAGATAGGGCTTGTGCCAACAATTCTTGGATCAGAACATACCGCCAAACAAAATTAGACACCTAGCTAATAGTGTGTCTGATCACAAGGCCCTTCTCATTGAAACTGGTAATGAGGCGGCTAGAGCCCCTTATAGCTTCAGATATGAGAATGCATGGGCCCTTGACTCAACTTTTGAAAATAATTTGAAGATTTTCTGGGAAAACAAAAACAACCAGGCCCCTTTTTCTCAAACTTGCGCAGACTTAGCTAAGTCTGCTGTAAATTGCGCAGACTTAATAAGGAAATTAAACAGCTTCAAGCTGACCTACAACATTTTGCAAACCTAACACCTTCAAATCAAGTTCACTTTGGCCCCATTGTGAGTGCCATTAGCAAAGAACTTAACTCACAAAGGCAAAAAAGAGTGTGGTACTGGAAACAAAGGTCAAAGAGGAATTGGCTCAAAGCAGGTGATGCCAATACAAAAATTTTCCATGCCTTTGCTTCCCACCAAAAAAGAAAGAACTTTATTCACGGCATTAAAGATCAAAATGATAACTGGCAACTTGAACAAGAAAACTTGGTGAATGTGTTCCAGGATTTTTTTCCAGAACCAATCAAGAACACAAAACACCACCTTGAGAAAATTTCAGGACCTTGAGGTCCCCCAAATTACTTGCTCTGATCAACTTTCTCTAACTAAACCAGTTACAAACCAGGAAATCTGGAATGCTGTTAAATCCATTGGTGGTGAAAAAGCACCAGGGCCTGATGGTCTCAATGCTGCTTTTTACCAAAACCATTGGAACATTGTTGGCACTGATGTGTGCAACTTTGTGAGAAAATTCTTTGAAACTGGAAGTATGGAACCAAACATCAATGCAACTACTCTGGTTCTCATTCCTAAAAAAGAAAATCCACAAACTCCAGCTCAATTCCGCCCTATCAGCTTGTGTAATGTAAATTACAAAATCATTTCTAAAATTCTGGTGCACAGGCTAAGACCTCTCTTGAGCAAAATTGTGTCCTCATTCCAGAACGCCTTTGTGCCTGGAAGACAAATTGGAGATAATGTCATGATTGCTCATGAACTATTACACTCCATGCATAAGAAAACATCCAAAAAAACATTCTACATGGCTCTTAAATTGGATGTTGAAAAGGCTTATGACCTCCTGGAATGGAACTTTCTTGAAATGACACTAAAAAAGTTTAACTTCCCGGCTCAATTGATTAATTGGATCATGATTTGTGTGAGAACTTGTACTTTCAATGTCAAGGTCAATAACCAAGTATCTCCACCATGGACTCCCCAAAGAGGAATCAGGCAAGGGGATCCCCTCTCCCCATACCTGTTCATTTTGTGCCAAGAACTTTTTGTTCATCTCTTGTTGCAAAAACAAGCTTGTGGGAAACTCTCTCCACTTAAAGCCAGTAAAAATGGGCCAAACATTCCAATTCTTTGCTTTGCAGATGACTGCTTGCTGTTCTACAAGGCCACTAAATCCTCAGCAAAGAATTTGAAAAAATATTTACAAGTTTATGCAAATGAATCTGGCCAAGCAATATGCTGGGAAAAATGCTCTGTCATTTACTCCCCAAAAACCCCACCTAGGCTGAAAAACTACATATCCCAGATCCTGGGCATCCAAAGCAACAAAAGACTTGACAAATATTTAGGGCTCCCTTTCCTTTTTGGAAGGAAAAAAAGAGACTTTTTTGATCCCATGATCACTCGAGTCATAAACAAGCTGAACATCTGGTACACAAAATACCTCTCCTATGCTGGTAGAAGGGTTCTTGTGCAAAGTGTTTCAACTGCCATCCCAGCCTATACCATGTCAATCACCCAAGTTCCTGTTACTTGACTACAAAGCATTGATTCCCTCAACAGGAAATTCCTCTGGAATGCAAATAAAACAGGAAAAGCCAGATCAAAAATCAACTGGAAAACTGTGTGCAACACTACTAAGAGTGGTGGCTTAGGAATTAGAAATCTGCAAAATATGAATAAAGCCTTCACTCTCAAGCACATCTGGAGAATTATCAAACAACCCCAATCCCTCTGGGCTCAAGTGTACAAGGAAAAATACTTCCCCAACACTTCCATCTGGGAAGCCCAAAGCAAGGCAGGGCACAGCACCTTCTGGAAAAATATAACCAAACTCATCCCTACCTTCCTTAAGGGAGTGGCCTGGATGGTTGGAGATGGAGCTAGTATTGATTTCTGGCACCATAGATGGTGTAACAATTGGATTCTGGCCAACTACACTAAAGAAAATGCCCCTATTGGCACCAAAGTTGCTGATTACATCAACAACAACAATTGGAACATCCAAGCCCTGAAGCAACTGCTACCTCAAGAAATTGTTGAAAAAATCTCAAATATTATTATCCCCACCATTCCCACAAGAGACCAAATGATATGGTTCCCTGACAAAAGAGGAGCCTTCACAGTTAAAAGTGCTTACCTACTCTTGATGAAAGGTTTTAACAATTTTGGCCCCCACTGGCCTTGGGAAAGAATCTGGAAACTCCAATGCATCCCTAAAGTTCAACACTTCATTTGGATGTGTCTACATGACAAACTTCCAACTGCTGCCAATCTCTTCCAGAAAAAAATCCTCACTTCACCTATTTGCTCTCTCTGCTCTCTTGAAGAAGAGACTGCTCATCACCTTTTCTTCAAATGCCCTACCTTCCAGGAAGCCAGAAATGAATGTTTACCTGCTCACTTTGAGGAGAACCAAACAATGTTGTCAACCTTCCTGTTCCAACTCAAGTTGAACCATTGTAACGACCCGACCCATTACTGGGCCGAGACCCGGCCCAACGGGCCGGCGAGGTTACTTCGGGCTAGCTTGCCGGGATGATATGCTGGCCCCACAGACCAACACATGCTCTAATCCGCGCACTTTGTCCTCACTCGTGCGCGCACTAGGAACTTCCCAGTGGGTCACCCATCCCTAGACTACTCCAAGCCAAGCACGCTTAACCTTGAAGTTCTTATGGATGGATTTCCGAAAAGAAAGGTGCACCTTGTTGGTATAAGTAGCATAATCAACCCATTTAAGCTCACTGAAATTATGGGGTGTTACATGAGGCCAGCATATCACCCCGGCAAGCTAGCCCAAAGTAACCTCGCCGGCCCGTTGGGCGGGGTCTCGGCCCAGTAATGGGTCGGGTCGTTACACTATCAAAATGAGAATAACAAACTCCAGGGGCGTTAATTTGCTTAATAACATTGTAACTGTCACCTTCAAATATTGCTTCCCTGACCTGAAGATCTATTGCGAGATGTACTGCTGTGCGCAATGCCAAGCATTCAGCCACTTCCGGGCTGCCAATGAGTGGGAATTTCTTATGATTCCATCCTACAACTTGTCCATCACTATTGCGAGCAACTGCTGCCGTTCCATCCCCATCTGTTCGATTTCAAGAGGCGTCAAAATTAATTTTTATGACTCCTATTGCTGGTTTGTTACATTCCTGATGTTGAGGTTGCAAGGTGGCTGCTTGTACATATTCTGTCCATCCTGGAAGGCTTGGAGAAACCGAATAGCTGTTGTACAGGATTCTTGGGCATCAATTGCATTGTTGTGGTGTACCACACTGTTTCTGTTTGACCATAGCTTCCAGCACATAACCGCAAAGATAGCAAAGTCATCATGTTTACAATTACGGTGTACCTGTTCAATCCATTCATCCAGTTCCATATGATTAGTCATAAGCAATGTCATGTGGAGAGGGGAAAGTGCCCAGCAAAGACGCGTATAACTACAGTCACATAACAAGTGTAATTGAGATTCACACTGGTTAGTACAAACAGGGCAAACATCATCACAAAGAATACCCCGCCTATTAAGATTGGGTCTAGTAGGCAAATTATTTCTTAGAATTCTCCATAGGAAAATCCGAATTTTACTTGGCACTTGAGTTCTCCAAATCCACATCCAGTTACCCCCATTTACTGAACTAGTGCTCCCAGCCACATCTCTAAACTTCTTACGCTGAATCTCACGGGCTACATGGTATCCCGATCTTACATTATACTGTCCATGTGTAGTATAATGCCAGATCAGTCGATCCTCTATACTCGCAATTGGCACAGGAATCTGGAGAATAGCAGCTGCGTCTTCTTCCCAAAAAATGGTTCGAACAAGATCTACCTCCCAATTACCTTCTGAAATAAGCGATGAAACAGAAAATTCTGGCGAATCATTAAAATCTGGAGTATAAGGAGTGAAACCAGATTCTCTTGGGATAAGATGCTGTAGGTAGTCAACGTATTTGTTAATAGTCAACGTATTTAAGTGATAAGATGCTGTTGGTCACAACAGGGAATATGTTGGGGAACATGTCATTTGCACATATACCCTAAAGATTAAATGGGTCATCAATTATATAATGTGTTATTGAGTTTGACCAAATTAGACATAATTTAGCTTTTTAATTATGTTCATAGGGCAGAACTGGTCCGTATGACTATCTTTTCATTTTATTTCCTTTTCTGTATGCCTAAACATAATACACTACTACTACTAAATACGTACTTATTTAATAAATTTTTCTATTGAACAAGTAATAATAATAAAAAGATACATGAAATTTAAACTCGATAAAATATGATTAAAACAAAAATATATTAAAAATTCCGACCTACCGGATTCGAACCAGTGACCTAAGGATAACAGCAACAACTACAGTCCTCCGCTCTACCAACTGAGCTAAGGTCGGATTTGGATGAATTTTAGATTTCATCTTATATATTGTAAATATGTTATCTTAGAACTGACGTGATTATAATTAACCGAAGAATATACATGGAATCTAAACGTTCATATATTAAAAAAAATGTTTTGGTAAACCTTGTTCTCAAAGTATCAGTTGTACATTACATGTGTAGCTACAATCATATTACTAAACACACGACAACGAAGCAAATCTCAGTTGGAAAGTCGCTTCACCTCTAACTATTAGGTCGGGACTTCTAGTCACCTCAAAGGGAAATGGAGAACCATTATTAATCATCGCTCTGCCGCTTTAAAAAACATATATTATTAAACACTCGATATATGATCCTATATATGCATATCAAAGAAAAAATCTCTAGCAAAAGTTGCTAAACTCTAAAGTCGAGAAAGCAAAATAAAAACATGTAAATTCTAATATAATCTCTTGATACATCGTGTATTTGAAATATATGATTTAACATTACGTGATTAGCTATAGCCTATAGGCATATCAACTAATCACTTGAAATTTAAAACTATATTGTTGATATTCTTTTCTTGAAACAGCAAAATTTTATATATAGTAACGTGAACTGTACAATAACTGTGCAAAAGACTAGCTTTCACACTTACAAGGACTGTTGGAACTGAAGCGAAGAGTTATAACTTATAATGTTAGATTATGGAGCGGGTGAGTTAAACCTCTGATTTTATGACTGGACTAAATTAAGAGTGAAGTTCTTTTTAAGTGAAGATTAATTGCTAGATTGCATCGCTGCATTTAAATATCAGATCCTTGTCTGTTGGTTTCTTTTGCCCAGAGAGGATGAACTTGTGGAAGTTTCTTTCGAGAAACTTAAAAAATTGGACCAACTGCACTCGATACGTTTTTTTTTTTTTTTTAAACCAAGTAGAAATATATACATCTAGAGTAATATTTTACAAACCGGAAAAGACTGAGGTTCTGTCACAACCCGATCAGCTCCCTCAGTCATTTCCTTCTGAAAACAAAGCCGAAGCCAAACAGGGATACGATCCCAAGCTACTACCGAAGCACAACCAGAAGAAACTAGAGACGTACTACCATACTTGGCTAGCGAATCTGCCACCGAATTACCTTCCCTGTACACCATCTGTACCCTGAGATCTGCAAAAGAACGAGCCAACGTCTGAATATCAAGCAGCAGCGCCTGCGCCTGACGTAGTGGGGTCACCTGTCTGCAGAGAAATTGAAAAGCATAAAGTGTAACAGCAACGCCAAAAAAAAACCTTGGGTTAAGCTCCAATATTATCAATAATTATACATTCAGTCCCCTACTACTACTTCATCCTTATCATTCAACTGTCAGGAAGGACAGATTTATCGTACGGAGATAATCTATTTCTTGCCAAATCATTGACACGTAGACACCTTCCAAGCCGAATTCAGTTTAATGACCGCAGATTTCACTATTCCGCCCACTCCCTCTTGCTGATTTGCAGCCAAGTTGGTGCTTGAATGACCTACTGTAATGCCATTGCAGCCCCAAAATCCGAAATACAGCAAATTGCTTACCTGCCGAGATGTTGCAGCCAAGTAGTTGAGATAATCTGGTGTATCAGAGAGAGTGGTTAACACTTTCATCTGTATTTAATATTACTGCCAAATCCACTCA
The DNA here is from genome assembly GCA_036897195.1 of Plantago coronopus. Classification (NCBI taxonomy): domain Eukaryota; kingdom Viridiplantae; phylum Streptophyta; class Magnoliopsida; order Lamiales; family Plantaginaceae; genus Plantago; species Plantago coronopus. The sequence goes on from JAYMSL010001958.1 coordinate 6,539, forward strand.
AACACACTTGATTCTTGAGTCATATAGAAGTAAAACATCCAGAGAGGTTGAGAGGAAACAGAGAGAGCTAACACTTTGGCGTTGAGAGTTATGTCGAATTCGTTGATGAGTTCTGACATAGAAATTTCAATCGTGTTCGTAGGATTCCTCAAGTATCGACATCAAATCCCGACAACGACAAATGAATGACATATAAGCTGGGTATGCTCTCAATTCTTGAAAATGGTTTTTAAAAAAAATTCCCCGCGGGATAGTTTGAACTGTTGCCAAGTACTGTAGTAGTTATAAGCTGGGTTCACAGCTCCATTCAACTTGCCAATTACATATTATGAATGTTGCTGTGAAACAACACGTGAGAAGACGACGAACTCAAAGAGAGGAGACGAACTCCAGCATACATAATTCGTGTTGTACCTAACGCTATCGAAGTTGTACATAGTCGGTTAGATAAATCAGTTAGAAGCTCTGTTCTATATAAACAGAATAGCTTCACTTGTAACTCACTTTTCCATTGATTCTCATTCATTTTTCTCTGAATAAACTAGCAAGTTTATAGTTTCAATATGGTATCACGAGACCAGTAGTTGAGTTTCTTGTGATTTCCTGCTTCCGCTCTCCGGATTCTCTGAATTCGCAGTTTCTTCTTACGCCTAGTGTGCGTTCTTTATCTCGCCGTTGGTGCATTCTTCCTCTTCGATTGGAGCAGTTATGGCCGATGCAACCGCTCGTCCCCAGGCAACCGTCACTTCTCCGCCAGTTGTGGAAGACTCCGATCCTTCCTTGGTGGTTTCTTCGCCGTATTACGTGCATCCGTCCGATCAGCCTGGAACTGCTATTGTTTTCGAACCTCTGAATGGTACGAATTATGCTTCATGGAGCAAGGCCATGGAGATGGCTCTTTCTGTCAAGAAGAAGGTTCCATTCATCAATGGTACACTTCTTGAACCTTCTGAATCCTCTTTTCCTCTTTTGCATGCTGCTTGGCAATGCGCAAATAATTTGGCGTTAGTTTGGATTATGAATTCTCTGTCTGCTGAAATTCACCGGAGTGTATTGTACTTCACGTCTGCTTATGAGTTATGGAAAGAATTGAAAGCTCGTTATACTCGTAGTACTGGAGCTAGGGTATTTCATCTTGAGAAATCGTTAGCTTCTATGCATCAAGGGGGAAATCGATTTCTGCATACTACACTAGTTTTAAGGCGTTATGGGATGAGTATGTGTCACATAGACCGATTCCTAGCTGTTCTTGTGGTGGTTTAGACAACATGATTGCTTTACGAAGAGTGATGCAGTGTTGAAGTTTCTAGTTGGCTTGGATGAGGTTTATTCACATGTGCGTAGTCAAGTTTTAATGCAGTCTCCTTTGCCTAATTTGGCTCAAGTTCACAACATGCTGTTGGAAGAAGAAGGCCAAAGAGGTCTTTCTTCGACTCCTACTGTGAATAGTCAACAAAACTTAGCCATGATGACACAAAAGCAATTTGATCAATCTGAAACCACTGCTTGTTTAGCCAAGAATGTTCAATTTCAGAAGAACAACAAGGATAAGAATAAACCAAAGTGTACAAATTGTGGCTTCACTGGGCACACTGTGAAGAGTTGTTATCAGCTTATTGGTTATCCACCTGGATGGAATGGACCAAAAGGACAAAGAAAGGCTCATGCTCATGCTGTTATATCTGAAGGAAATGAAGACTATACACCAGATGATATGTCTCCTGAACTTTATGCACAGTTCTTGCAGTTTACAAGATTTCAGGCTTCTCAATGTGGTGGTGGTGATGCTAGTTCTCAGCAACATTCTCAGAATGTTCCTCACACTGCAGCAGTGATGATTGCACACCACAATTCACCTGAACATTCTACACAAGGGGGTAAATATGTTTTTGCTTCTGTTACTAAATCTGTGCACACTAACAAGTGGATACTTGACACAGGTGCTACTGATCACATGATTTGTGACCAGTCCTATTTTTCTTCTACTCCCATTCATGTTAGCATAAAGATTCAGTTGCCCACTGGTTGTTTCATTCAAGCTACTTTACTTGGAGATGTGTATATGTCACCTAATCTTACTTTGCATAATGTTTTGTTTGTTCCTAGCTTCAATTTTAATCTTGTGTCTGTCCCACATTTGATTAAACATGAACAAGTTACATGTATTTTTTCTGATGATTTGTGCATGTTACAGGACAAACAGACATCAAGAGAGATTGGATGTGCAGAGTTTAGAGAAGGCTTGTACCTATTGAAATCAGTTCACACTGCTAATCCTAAGGCAAATAATGCATCTTCTGTTGTAACTGATTCTACTAGTTTGTGGCATTATAGACTTGGGCATGTACCTCTTTATATTCTTCAGAAAATTTCTACTATTCCTGTATCTTGTAATGATCATACTCAGTTTCATTCTTGTGACATCTGTCATTTCTGTGAGCAGAGAAAACTGAGTTTTAATGAGAATAATGCAGTTGCATCAGACATTTTTGATTTAATTCATGTTGATATCTAGGGTCCCTTCCATGTTTCATCACATTCAGGTCATAGATACTTCTTGACTATTGTTGAAGACAAATCTAGGTGTACCTGGCTATATCTTATGAAAACAAAATCAGAAACTAAGATTCATATGCTGCATTTCTACAATCTAGTATTGACTCAGTTTAACAGAAAAATTAAATGCATTAGGTCTGATAATGGTCCTGAATTCAATATGGTGCAATTCTACTCAACTCTTGGCATCATTCATCAGAGGTCTTGTGTTGAAACTCCTCAACAAAATGGGAGAGTAGAACGCAAGCGTCAATACCTCCTACAGATTGCTAGAAGTTTATTATTTCAATCTCACTTACCTTTAACATATTGGTCTGATTGTGTTTCTACATCTTGTTACATCATTAACAGGTTGCCAACACCTGTATTGAGTAACAAAAGCCCCTATGAGATCCTTTTTGACACACTACCTGATTATACAAGTATGAAGGTCTTTGGTTGTCTCTGCTATGCATCTACTTTGTCTGCACACAGACACAAATTTGCACCAAGAGCTATGAAGTGTGTATTCATTGGGTATCCATTAGGGTATAAAGGTTACAAGCTTCTTGATCTCTCTTCTCATAAGATTTTCATATCTAGAAATGTTAAATTTGTTGAACAAATTTTTCCATTTCAAACTACAGACCCACTCTCTGATACTTCCTTACCTTTGTATCATAATATTGGTGATTTGCATGACCTGTTAATGCTGTTCCTCTTAATATTCATGTTGTCCCTCACAACCACACTACTGATTCTGACAATTCAAATTCAAGTTCTTATCTTGACCAACAGATAAATGCAGAAGCTTTAATGGATGACAATGTTGTTCAAGAGGAGCTAGATATGCCACAAGCACCAGTGCTTGGCTCTGAAAATCCATCACTCAGACATAGCTCTAGAGAAAGAGCCCTTCCAAAACATCTGCAGCTGTATGATGTGTCATTACCACCTTCTCTGAAACATTCCACCACTCATTCAGCAAATTTTGTGGGCACTAAAGCAACAAAATACCCCATTACTGATTATTTATCTACAGCACAATTATCTACAGAACACTTAGGTTTTACTGCTTCTATTACTTGTCATTCAGAACCCAAGACTTACAAACAGGCTATTTTGCAGAAAGAATGGATTGAAGCTATGAATGCAGAACTCCAAGCACTTGAAAGAACCAAAACTTGGGAACTGGTTGACTTGCCTCCAGATAAACACTACATTGGCTGTAAATGGGTGTATAAAGTGAAGTTTAAATCAGATGGTTCTGTAGAACGTTACAAAGCTCGTCTTGTTGCAAATGGATATACACAAGAAAATGGGCTAGACTACTTTGAGACTTTTTCACCAGTTGTTAAGCTTACAACTGTTAGAATTTTGTTAGCTGTGGCTTCTAGTAACAATTGGTTTCTGCATCAACTTGATGTGAATACAGCTTTCCTTCATGGTGATCTACATGAAGAGGTTTACATGCAACCACCTCCAGGGTACTGTAAGGAAGGTGACAAGAGGGTTTGCAAATTGGTTAAGAGTTTATACGGCTTGAAACAAGCTAGTCGACAGTGGTTCTTTAAGTTACAAGAGACTTTGGTTACTCTTGGCTACACACAATCTCTTGCTGATTCTTCTTTGTTTACTAAGTCCACAAATACCTCTATTACATGTCTATTAGTCTATGTTGACGATGTAATTCTTGCAGGTAATGATATGGATGAAATCAACAATGTTAAGACATTTCTGCACAAAGAATTCACAATTAAGGATCTTGGTGAACTCAAGTACATCCTTGGACTTGAAGTAGCTCGATCACCTGAAGGACTCAACATTTGCCAACGAAAGTATACTCTTGACATCCTTGAAGATGTTGGCTACATGTCATGCAAACCAGAATCAGTTCCAATGGACTCAAAGACCAAACTTGATGCAACAGACGGTGAACTTCTCACAGATCCACAACAATACAGACGCCTAGTTGGTCGATTGATTTACTTGTTGATTACTCGTCCAGACCTCAGCTTTGCTCTACAGAGATTAAGCCAGTTTATGTCTGCTCCAACAACAAAACACCTAGCTGCTGCACACCATGTACTCAGATATTTGAAGAAATCACCAGGGCAGGGCATTTTCTATCCTAGTTCAAGTGATTTACAAATTAAAGCTTTTTGTGACAGTGATTGGGCCGCTTGCCCAGACACACGTCGAAGTACTACAGGATATGCTGTTTTTCTTGGAGATTCCATTGTGTCTTGGAAGACAAAGAAACAAACCACTGCAAGCAGATCATCTGCTGAAGCTGAGTACCGAGCTGCCGCCGATACTACATGTGAACTTCAGTGGTTGCTCTACATACTAAAGGATTTGAATGTTAAGCATGACAAGCCTGCTCTCCTTTACACTGATAGCTTGTCTGCTTATCATTTAGCACACAACCCCGTCCATCATCAAAGAACGAAGCATATCGAGCTCGACTGTCATATCATACGAGAAAAGATCACTAATGGTACAATTCAACTTCTACACATATCCAATGAACACCAGATTGCTGATTTGCTCACAAAGCCATTGGCTCCGCCATTGTTCACACATTATTTCTCCAAGCTGGGCGTTCTGGATATCCACTCCCATCTTGAGGGGGGGTGTGAAACAACACGTGAGAAGACGACGAACTCAAAGAGAGGAGACGAACTCCAGCATAATAATTCGTGTTGTACCTAACGCTATCGAAGTTGTACATAGTTGGTTAGATAAATCAGTTAGAAGCTTTGTTCTATATAAACAAAATAGCTTCACTTGTAACTCACTTTTCCATTGACTCTCATTCATTTTTCTCTGAATAAACTAGCAAGTTTATAGTTTCAATACAAGTAGGACAAGTTGTGGTGTTGATGAGTTTGACAAAAAAAAGCAGGGAAAAAAAGAACAATGCAGCTCTTATATTCAAATATACTATTGTACAACCTCTAATTAGTACACCAGCTGAACGACTAAACATTTTGTAATGCAACAATCTCATACGCAGATGAATCGCACTTGATCAGGTTCTATCTCTAATGCAACTTTGGATCTCTAACTCGTCGTTTTCAGGTGAATCGCAATTGATCAGGTTCGATCTAAGATTTTTAGTTCTCTCCAAAGTAACTGGTTTGCCTACTCTTTTCTGCAGGCCACTGAATATGTGTTTACACGCATCACCGCAAAACCAACGGTCTTTAACATGATTATCACTATTTGTATTGTTTGCGCAACCAGCATGACATTGTCGTTCGCATTGAGCACAGGCCAGAACAGCAGTGGATTGCTCCACTTTCTTACCAAAACCTCTTCCACAGATATTACAGCAACACGAAGGACATAACCAATTGCCATCAGGTACTCCCTTTAGGCCAAGGCAGTGTGGGTGAAACCGGATGGACATCGATCACACAACATGAATTCACCGTTATCAAAACAAACTGAACATATGAAGTCATCATCGTCTATCTCTTCTTTCCTTAAGGAACGTCGAACACCACACATCTCTTTAGTCAATTGCATCTGGCAGCTGGTAAGAGACCTGTCGTCCTCAAAAACAGAAACAATAGTGGTCCAAGTTAGCCGTGAGTTATGTGAACGTCTCTTTGTTAAGCTCACGAATGTGATACTTGACACACTTTATTGGGCTAGTACCACTCGCAAAGTTGATCTGCTTTACGCTTCTTGCACCTCCATTTCCTTGAATGATTTCAATGCTTTTGATGACTTGAGGCATGTGTGAATCGACGATGGAGGCCTTACAGATCCTCGATGCATGGATTGGTGAAGTGTGTACTTCTGCTGAAGGTTTTGATGCCCATGGCTAGTTAGTTTAGAGTTGATAAATCAATTAGTGAAGAGAAGGTTATTTACTGGAGAACTAATCAGAATATTACTATTGACAAACAATGTTACAAGTGCTACCACTATAATCAAATAAGCTGAATATGTCTAATTTGAAATTATCTGATATAGAAGCAGTGAACAAGGATCTTGTTTATGACACAGCTTGGCGAGTACCTAGACAAAATCGACCTACATTAGCTTCCAAATAAGCTAATATCAGTGTGATAATTTTATATAGAAGTAAAGAACTAGCAATTAAGATCATCAATCGCCATATTCTCTAATCTCTATTATAGGCGAAATCAGATGACAACATATTGTCTATTATTGTAGATATCCTCCCGGAAGCACGGAGAACCCTTCCCTTCCACCGACTTCAAATGACTGGAAATCATCGATCTCTGGCAGAGTGCTGTTAAGATCCAAGTCACATCGTTTCAGGCTTTCATGGACAACGTTCTTCGAACTTCTGTAGACCGCCAACCAATACTAATAGTAAAAACTTGTTGATTGGATGCAGTATTTTGTTCATTTGTAAGCACTCAAGTTTTGATCCTTAACAACCTGATACATGTAAGTTTATTTTTAGAAACGCCTGATATATGTCATGTCAATAAGGATTATATATATCCGGAACTCGTATTCACTGGAAGCGCAAATAGAGTATCCTGACGTTTGTTGACCAACAACGACAATCACCTTCCTTATTCAGCTTTTCTCCCGCTTCTTCGCCATGAATGTCAATGCTATAAAACGCCGCAAGATAGACATGCATCACTCTGTAGAAGAAGCCATGCGGACATTTCGCATGTCCAAGACATGGAACGATGTATGGAACTTTTCTCCTAGACTGAAATTTGATCAATCCAAGTTCGAACAAGACAGGCACTTGTGCGACCATGTAGACAGTTTAACAGAGTTTGCGCATTCATGATTTGAGAGAGGATGTAAATAAAATGCGTGTTAGTATATTCACAATAAGAATGAGTATTTATACCGAAGATAGCTTACTAAGAAAGCTAGGAAAAGACGGGAGAAGAAGTTACAGAAAAGTCTGGAAAGAACAAGAAAGAACAAGAACAAACTAATCTACAGTTAATAACCCTGCTCTACTCTCAAATTATATGCAATGTTACACAAGTGAATTGTGATATCTTCTTCTCTGCAGTCTTCTATTTTCCCTTCCAGAAGCTTAATGATGTTGTTCTCTTCACTTTGAGCTTGTCTCACAATGTCTGCAGTCCTTCCCAGCTCAATCTTGCTGCTCCGTTCTTGATACACTAATCTAATCCAAACCAGAACGTCAGTTTCTCCAACAAAGAAGCTAAAGGACAATTCATTTATTATTTCCATGTTAAAGTGAGGAGCGTACAACTTTGTTGCACTCTTTTTTCCTATCGCGGAGTTTAGCCCCAGTAGATTTTCTTCACGTAAGGTTTTTAAGGAGGCAGAATCTTGTACGCTAACATGAATGTGGGTGTGGAGCTAATTAGAAGGTGCAGATAGTTTAGAGGGTCATGGTGATTTTCTCTTCTGGTGTAGTAGTCATTACTTTGAAGCATACATCTTGTAATCTTCAAACATCGGTTCGTATATAATATTATTTTGCCGTTTCTAAAAAAATTACTCCGACATCATAATTACGTAGTAAAAATTTGGAAAGTAAGTTTATAACTAACTTATAGAACTGTACTTTTTAATATAGTATTCTCTGTTATTCTTTCGATGTATTCAATTAATTTAAGGAGTAATTTACGATCTGAAATAAGTCTAACAAAACTAACTAGTACACACTGTACAGTAGTACAGTAGTACTTAAATGAGGGCGGATGCGGTACAACGTTTTACTCCTGCATGGCAAAAGAATGAGATATTTTCAAATTTTCTTCTATATAAACCAACCGAGTTACAGCCAGAAGAGCATCAAGTCCACTAGCAGAAAAAGAAGAAAACACACTAAGTTATTGAAAAATGGCTTCAAAGCTTGGAGTTGACATCGAGGTGAAATCTGATGCAGAGAAGATATGGAGCAGTCTCAGAGATGCAGCTACCGTGTTTCCCAAGGCCTTACCTGAGCACTACGAAAGCATAGAAATCGTGGAAGGAGGCGAATCCTTGTCTGCCGGCTCTGTTCGCTTGATTAAGTTCCCTCCAGGTAAGAAAGATTTAATTTGCTATTAAATTGACACAGAGATACGTTAGATTCCATAGAAAATTGGTAGCATATGTGGATATATATAGGATGAAGAATTGTTTACGAGGATTTGATTGTGCATAATACCGAAAATTGACAGGATTGAGGTTACACACATTTATCCGCTTGTAACTGTTTTGGAACCATGAATTACAAAATAAGGTCATAAACTCATTTTGGCAGGACATGCATGTTGATGAGTCTGTTTCTGCAGGGAAAACTCTATGCCTTTGTCAAAATCTGACTGTTGAGGGGAAAAACACCGGTTCGTACTGTTCAACGTCTAAGACGAGATCAGTCTCTAGAACGTCTTGATCCGAACTAAGAAATGGTAAATCGCTTTAAGTCTTCAGC
>JAYMSL010001959.1:0-15474 GCA_036897195.1 Plantago coronopus
GAAAATGTTATGCATGAATAGTGTGCGGGGAGTTTTCGGAACCAGAGAACGATAAATCAAATCACCTTCCACACGTATTGAAGAAGGAATTGGAATTGGAAATCTCAGAGGAGAGCTCTGTGAAAATGGCTTCCACTTTAGCTCGCAAATCCATGTCCGCCCTATACTCGCGTCATCTGGGTAAGCCCCTTTTTCAGTTATTGATTTCTGCAAGCTTTTAGCATTCTATTTGTGGATTTATATATGGTTGATCGAGCTACGTTGTTTTGATATGAAGCTAATTCGTTAGCTGGAAAATGAATTGTTATATTAGTAGGTTTCGGATTCTGATGCTGGTTTATTTTGTTTTCAATGTGTTCATGACCGTCTATGATATCTACCGGCGAATTGTTAAGTGTTAAGTGTACATGTTTATAGACCGTCGAACATAATACTTTGTTTTGGGGTAATTTAATTATTGATCGACTGTTGAATGTTGCAATTGATTGAAATTTAATGGAATTTTGTTTCAGACTTTCAGTTTGTAGCTCCAGTGTGTGTTTTAGATTAGTTTAGGTAAGTGATGAGTTGAAGACTAGCTTCTACGTGCATCTAGTATATGTTGATCTTCACGATTTCGAGAACTCGAGATGGTTGTCAGAACTGTACTTAAAAAGTGTTTTGGATTATATTTTAGTTGGACTTGCATTTTGTTAATTGAGCTACGCTGTTTTGGTATGAATCTAATTCGTTAACTGGAAAGGGAGTATCAAATTGGTAGATTTCTGATTCTCATGATTTCTGGTTTGGTTTCGTTTTCAATTTGTTCCTGGGGTAATTATTCATAGCTCCAGCATATGTCTTGTGAAGAGGTTTAAATCTTGTGAGTGAGCTTAAGTTTGAAAAGTGATTCATGGGTTGTGTATGATTTGTAGCTCTAGTTATTGTCTGTTGAAAAAGTTTGAATCTTGGTAGTGAGCTTAAGTTTTAAGTATTGGTGATTGTTTTGAAAATTAATTCATGGGTTGTTTATGATTTCTAGCTCTAGTTATTGTCTGTTGAAAAAGTTTGAAATTTGTTAGTGAGCTTAAGTTTGAGGGGTTGTGATTGGTTTGAAAAGTGATTCATGGCTTGTGTATAACAGTATAACTGGTACCTCTATTCACTGTTCGTTGATAAGTTTGGATCTTGCTAGTGAGATTAATGCTTGAAATAGTGTGATTGTATTAAAAAATGATCACATGGTTGTTTGTGATTTGTAGATTTTATCACTCTCTGTTGAATAAAGTTGAATCTTGTAAGTGAGCTCGAGTCTGATTCTTGATTAATATCAAATACTACATAGATCTTGTTGAAGGTGCTGGTTGATGAAACTTTGATTACTAGTATTATTCTTGACTGTTGATGGGTGACTGAAGAGTATAGGCATTTACTGGTAACTGGTAAGTATGGCAAGTTACTAATACAGATTTCTTGGCTGGCAGGTATCTGTTGAGATCAAATTGATTTATATCTTTTGGTAGCTTTCCTAATGTCTATTGAGAGTTGGATACACATTTCTGTTATGTGGGAGCTCTTTTCTGGAAAAGTAGTCACCTATCTTGAAACTTGAATGAAATGTGAAATCGGTAGATAGAATTAAGAGGCTAGTTTAAGCAACATATTTGTCCTCTAGAGGTTGTTATATACCTATTTACGAGAAACTCTTTTAACACGTGAACAGTGGTGTATGTATAATGGTATCCATGAACTTTAAGCTCTAAAAGTGAGGATAAGATGTGCATTTTCAAGTATGACTTAAGCCTATGTCCACTCAAACACCATTACTGAAATATTCGCCCATGAAGCGGTTGATATTAGTCGAGCAAATTGACCCAACTTCTGTGCTAAATGCTGACTGAATTCACTCAGGAGCTCACCACAACCTCATCTGGAGCAAGCCGAAGCTCAAATTGCCTCAACTGATCTCTGAGTTCGTCCCTTTCAGAAGTAGCTAACTGATCCCCAAACTGATGGTGGTAGATTTTTGTGCTGTGTTGCTTCTTGAAGTGCTAGATTATGACGAATGGCGGACAGGCTAGTAATCTTAACTAGACTGATAAATTCGACTGTCTGTAAATGTCAAAATTATCAGGTTTGCCCTTTCGGTTTGGGATGGCTTTTTTGCTTCTAACCGTGCCGAGTAAGATGTTTGTCGATTTTGCAGGTTAAGTGATGATCCTCTTGGTCCTTTTTTGGCTGCTTGGTTTTAGTTAGTATCTCTTCTGCCGTGGGGTTAAAGTGGCCAATGTTTAGGGCTTTTTTTTCTTCTTTTGGTTCAGAAGTGGTTTTGGAAGCTTCATTGTAGCTATTCAGGTTCAGTTTGGTGGATGTTCAGTTCTGGGTTCTGTAGAGGTTTAGAGAAGTGGTGCAAATCTTTTGCACGGGGCTTACTTGTATATTCGAACTATAATTTATTCATAAATTTATTTGCCGGTTCAAAAAAAAAAATGTCAAAATTTTCGATCATCTTTTGGCGAATTAATCACCTCAAGCTGGCTAATCCATCAAAAGTTCACCTGTTTCTTACTACTTTATTCGCCTGTGAAAATGACTAATGGCGGGTCATATACACTTCTAACTGGGAGGAAGGATGAAGATATAGGCCATCTGGGAGATACCTGAGTGTGTCATTACTCATTAGACTACGTTTATCCGTGACCTGTTCACAGATACTATTTCAATTATTTATTAATTTATCTCTCCTCTACATACCCAACCTTCCAACCCACCTCCCACAACACCAAAATTAAAGTTTATCCGTGACCAGGTCACCGTCACTATTCTAATAATTTATTATTATTTTACATTATTTTGAAATGAAATTTATAATACAATATTAATATAATTTGGCGAGTAGCTTGGAAATTGTTGGGAGTTCTGCGTATTTCCGTAGGGAGTATAATACGAAGAGTTGTAGTGCGGATAGAATGGATCAGTCGGATCCATCGTATGAAAACCGGCAAAGAGAGGAATTAGGGTGTATAATATAGGGATTTTCTCAAATGTGATGAAAATATATGAAGATTGGTCTTGTTTTATAGAGGATGAAAAATTACGAATTTTGGTATTTTTGTTTTTTTTTTAATAAGTGGATAAAAAGATAAAGAGGATTTAAGATTTTGGATAAAAAGAAAAATACGACGGACCAATGAAAGGGGGACAAGTGTCCCCCAAAATTAAAATTAAGAAAAGAGATAGTGAGCGCCCAGCCTGGGCGCTGTTCAAGCGAACAGCGCACAGCTGGGCACCAAATCCTTTTTTTTTTTAATTTTGCTTTTTCTTTAATGGAAAATGGTGGGGCCAAGGTGCACTCCTTGCACCGATAAACTCAGTCTTAGACATCCCAAGTTGGGTTGCAAAGGATAGATGTGGAAATAAGGTAGTGCGGTTTGGACAATCACCCCCTAAATTTTCTAGTCTACATATTTTAATCTTGTTCTTTTGAAAAGTCTGAAAAATGTATCATTATGCACTGAATTCTAAATCTAAAATTTCACTTCTTGTTACGTCTTATATACTTACGTGTGAGATATTGTAGGTAATGACAAATATGTTATGAATTCAGAACTTCAAACTTATATATATGCGTAAATTCAATACTTAAAAAACTATCATAATTACGAATTAAGTGTAATGGTAGCTTGCAAATCACTTCCATTCACAGAAACAGAAGTGATTAAGCCAGGTTTAAGTTGGATTAACAACTTGGATTAAGCCTGCTTGGGTAGGTACTGTAAGATACGTAATGTTCTTAAACATTCAGATCAATTAAAAAATGATATTTGTATCATTTTTCGGCTATCTTTATTGTACTATATGTGTGATTTCAAATGTTTATCTTCAGATTTGATTTCTCCCTGGAACGAAAATTACGAGAAACGTATAAATTATTAATAAAAGTGTTGTACGAAATAAACGATGAATAATTAGACACGAAGAGGAGATTCAAATAATGTCAACTACCAAACAAGTGATAAACAAGGGTATTGTGGACTTTTTATTCAGTAAATAGCTTGTAAATGTGTTTGTGATTATACAACCAAGCATCAAGCGTGTTCTGAAACACGTCTTCAGGTGTGTTTTCGTTTGGGCTACCAAACAGCAAAATATTTGGTCAAAACACACCTCAACAGGGTGTATTTCACTTTGGGCTTTACACCCTCTAAATTTTTTGTCAAAGTTTGTTAAAAACACACTTTGAACCAATTACGCCCTAACAACTTAAATCTAAGTAATTCATTTCTTTTGCATTCAAGATCAGTCATCCCGATCTAAACAACTAGGCTAGGCCAATGAGCTTGTCTTTGAGCTGACAAAACCTAGATGAATTTGTTGAGGGTAAAACCGTGCTAGTTCGTACTGTTCAAGGTCTAAGACGAATTCAGTCTCTAATGCGTTATGATCCGAAGTAGCTTATGGTAATTCGTTCTAAGTCTTCAAGCTCTCCAATTCGTTCTCTTCACCTTCTTGCAACCTAAAACCTACGCACTCAAGGTAGGGGGGTTAGTCGTTCAACCGGATTGCCTGTAGACAATCCGGAATAGACTTAACGTAGGAGGCCTAGCTCGAGGTAGGACCGATCCTAGAGAGATGAAGTAGTAGGCTTTAGAGAGTGAGAGGAGAGTATTTAATGCTTACCATTAATGAGGAGGGATGGTTGGTATTTATAGTAAATGCTCCGTGAATCTCAACCGTTAGATCGATCTTCATTTGACGTCCCACGTTCGCTCTCATCTTTGGGCTAGACCCACGGCCTCCTAATTGGGCCTGACGGAGTAAGACGAATTGCGGGCCGAACGTAAAATAGTCGAGGTCTACTGGCTCACTCATGCTCTACTGATGTCATAGTCTAGAGGACCATGCTCTAGAGAGTGATGACAAAAGTCCGAGAGACCGTCCCGACGAATATTGTGGGAAGAAGATCTAGCCACTTTTCACTGGTGGAGGGTCTCGAGGTCGGCCACGGCTCCGACCATGACAAGGCTCCGACCTTGATAACATGTAGCAGGGTCAAGGTCAAGATATTGCCAGCTGGAAGGATGGCCTCGACCATGAGTGGTCCCCGACCTTGATGTAGCTCCGACCTTGAATCCCAAATTCTCTGGTGCTTTGCTCTCCAAGGCGCTTTAGAGTTTGCCTAGGACGCGCACTCATATGGTATAGTTCGAGGACATATTTTGTCCCTAACACATACATAAGTTTAAAACACCCGGAAGATTAATAAAACCCAGTTTTCCAAGTATTTGGCTGATTTTACTCCCTAATACACGAGCAGACATGGCTCCAAGCTAGCCTTCACTTCAACCATAAGATAGGTCACTTTAACTTACAAAATGAATCCTCAGTTTTAAAAGGACAAAGATTTCATTGGTCTGCCAATTAAGATTGTGTTGTGCCCTTAATTTGTGGTCATTTAAGAGCTATGGCACCATTAAGGTTTTTTAAAAAGGTAAATCTATCACAATTCTACTCGTACCATCTTATATTGTCACACCAATATCAACTTTATAACACCAAATAAATCTCCACTTTTAAAAATCGAACTCTGAACTTATCATCAATAAACCTTGCACCTTACCATTACACCATCCAGATCCACAGTTCATTGTCACCATTAAGTTGATGCAGTCATTTAAGTAAGTTTCAAAATCAAATTTATGAGGCCAAGTAAATTATCATTTATTAGTGGTAAAATTAGAGAACACGAATGTACGCAGAATGTTTTTGTTGGTAGGACCAAAACACCCAATTAATCACGTCTGAATATTTCAATGCATAGTCATGAAGTGAAGTACAAGAAACTGGTGAATTTAAACCTTGAATGGATAATCACAAATATAGAAATCATGTACTCCTATTTTGTTCATAAAAATACTTAATAAATACACCAAATAAATTGTTATAAACTTCGTTCATTTCACCTGAAAATATCTAAACTGAACTTGTTTTAAGTATCAATTTTAAAACTAAACTGAACTGAATGGAGCTAACCAAACATAATTGAAATTGAGTTAGTTAACTATTTTCGCAACCAGTCGACCACCCCTTACATGCTTTTGTACCGACTGGAGACTGCAACAACATCTATGGTTATGGTTCCGGTCAAAATGATATCTTTCGGAGAGATTATGTCACATACTTGGGTTTCTCACCCGTTGTTGTACATTTGATAGGTTTTTATATCGATCAAGTTGAGATACTATGTGCAAATCTAATGCACGTGTACTATTTACTTCTATTTAAGTAATAAATTTGCCGATTTATAAAAAAAACTAAACCGCAAATCATTAATATGTTTAAAAGGATGCACATTTGCATTAGGGTAGGGAGTAGGGACTAGGAACACGACTCAAGTGTACCACATGATGCCACTACAACATGCTAGTCCAATTTTTAAACCTTTTAGTCGTACGCGTATTTTAATGCAATGCAACTAAATAATTAAAGTTTAACCTTTATTTAAACTATGATTAAAATTTGACCTGTATGAATTGAGCTCTAACATCGCATAATTTGCTTTACAGTCTCATACCATCAGACCATGTTCGCGAATCTAGGTTCTTATTCGATTCTACTTAATTTTTTCAATTAACAAAAGAATGTCCAAAAGTTCGGAGATTTTTTAAAAGTTTGGAAACGTATGCCAACAGGCATACCGTTATTTGGATCTCTTGAAACTTATGGAGAAAAACCGGAGAAAAAAAAGTAGGATGAGTATATTAACAAGAGAACGATGCATAACAAATTGTGCTTGTAACAACCTATCCTCTTACGAGTTAAGGTCGCGAGTTTTTGTTTTGGCACGGAGCCACATACTACAAAGTTAACTGCTAAAATAGATGACTCACATGAATGTTTATCGACGCGGTTATGAGTTAAGACAAAATATATAAATTCGCTAATTTGTAGGGCTAGATTATCACATGAAGAGAAGTTAAAAAATAAATGTATTGGCATCTAAACATTAGCGGAGTGTTTGACACTCGGTTAGGGAGTTGGGTTAAACCCCTAATCGAGTTTTACAATAGAATTTAGTTTTGGAATTGGGTAAAGGTTAACAAATTTACCCTACTTTTACATACTCAAAACTCCAATTACTATTTTCGAGTTAATAAATTTCGATAACTTTAAAACATAACGAGTGATAAAAGTCTATAAATTTGTTGTGCCGATCCAATCACCACTACTTACAATATCATATAATACTCTTAATAGATTTTTATTTTGTTGATTTGAAAAATGTAAGATAGTACAAAAAATAAAACGGTAGGGAATATTTTCCAAAATCAAGGTCATGTAATATTCCATGAATCAAGGCACACATGGTTTGGTTGGTGACTCAATATCAATCAACCTTAATTTAAGCCACAACGCATCTCTTTCTCTTTTCTTTTTAAAGTACCAACATTAATCTTCAAAAAAGGAAACAATTTTTTTCCCTGAAATATTAAAGAATTAAATCAAAATTACCAATACATTGGGCAAAGTTCGAATATTCTTTTAAGAAAGTGAAATAACAAAAAACAAAAATACTTGTGAGATAAGAATATTTATCCATCTTTTTTATATTAAAATAAGTGGATAAATATATTAAAAGAAATTCATATTGTTTTTATGTAAAACTCTAATATTCTTTAATCAAATGAGCAATTTCGCTTATAAAGGACAATAAAATACTTTTATACATTGTATACATATGATGTTCCAAATTAAATCTATTATCTTCTGTAAATTTCAGTTCATGTTCATTTAGTTAGTTCAGTTAAGAAACTCTAATATTCTTTAATCAAGTGAATTGACCCGAACCTTAGTTACATGGGCTAGTTACATACGCATTGTTTCTCCGTCTCAGAAAAAAATATTACTTTTAACTTTCTATAAGTCTCTGTCCAGTTTCTCTTAATTTCAGTTATGTTCAGTCTCTGTTCAGTTTCTCTTAATTTCAGTTAAATTACATTCAGTTCACTCCAAGTTCAAATTTTTACGTATTTCAAACTCATTAAATTAAGTTCAACATAAAGATTATCGAGTGAATTGAACGAGATTAAATTAAACGGAAAGCACATTATTATTAATGATAATTAAGTTTAGAAATATAGTGAACACTCCCCATGACGCGTACGCCACATACTCCGAACTACGCGTTTCTTAACATAATCCAGCTGAAACGCACACACTCTTTACCACTCTCACACACTATATATAAACCCTCTTCTCCCCTCTCTCTCCTCTCTCTCTCTCTAAAACCCATTCTCCGTTTCCTAAACCTCCATTTCCATCACTCTTCAAATCACCTCCATTTCCAATGGCTGATCGTGTTCATCCCTCCGCCGCCGAGACAACTCCGCTCACCTCCGCCGAGAATTCCGGCGAGCATCCTTCTCCTCCCAATCCTCCTCCCTCCAAACCTGTCCCTCCGCCACCCGCCACCTACGTCGTCCAGTTCCCCAAGGAGCAAATCCTCCGCTATCCTCCTCCCGAGAACGCCAGAAAGTTCCAGCACCTCACCAAACGCAAATCAAACCGCAGCTGCTGCCGCCGCTGCTGCTGCTACACTCTCTGCATCCTCCTCGTACTCTTCATCGCCGCCGCGATCTCCGCCGGAGTTTTATACCTTGTCTTCCGCTTCCGATCGCCGATCTACGCGATCACAGCACTTTCAATTTCGGGAATCAACGTGACATCAGCTGCTCCGATCTCGCCGGCGTTTAACGTCACTGTTAGAGCGGAGAATCCTAATAGTAAGGTAGGGATTCGGTATCTCTCAAACGGCGCTGTTACTGTGGACTACAACGGTGTGCGAATGAGCGAGGGAGCTTTGCCGGTGTTTTTCCAGCCGAGGAGGAATGTCTCGGTGCTGCACACGGAGCTGAGAGGAAACGACGTCGTGCTGGGCGGCGATGTGAGAGGGAGGCTGAGGACTGAGGTGAGGAGAGGAAGTGTGCCGTTTGTGGTGAGGATTAGGGCCCCGGTGAAGATTCGGGTCGGGTCGCTTGATACGTGGGTGATTAACGTGAGAGTAAAGTGCGACGTCGTGTTGAACGGGTTGAACCAGACTGCAAGGATTATGTCTAATGACTGTGATTATGGTGTTAGATTATGGTGAAGCAATTCCTGTGTACTGCTTGCTGTGTAGATGATGATACTGGATACATTTGTGTAGGAGGAGGATTATATATGTTCTTGCTGTTCTTGAGTTTTTCCTTCATAGTGAAGAACGTATATACATACATACATATTCTTGCAGATATTTTGTTAAATCATATCGAACTTATGCTAAACGGTAAAACGGATGCTTACAATACAAATACGACTAAAATGTGATGTTTGTAGTTAAAAATCTGATGGCTGAACGCCATGGGCGTTCATTTTGGTCGTGAATTCTTCATAGTGAAGAACGCATATACGCTAAACGGATGCTTGCTCTAATTCACATAGTGAAGAACTTGTGTTTGTACTAATTCACATTGGTCTTATGCTAAACGGATGCTTACAAGTTACAAATAAGACTCACTAAATGTGATGTTTGTAGTTAAAAATCTGATGTATGTACGCCTATTTCATTCATTTTGGTCGTGAATTCGTCGATTTTGAGCTTCCTCAAGAAGGTTAGAACGTTTCTCATAATGATAGAATAATGTGAAGAAACAGTTTTGGAAGAGCAAGTCGTTGTTGAGCATGACGATACTCAGATTAATGACGTGAAGGAAAATAGAACCAGACAATAAAACTATACAAGTTGGCGTAGTATGCATATCAGATGGACATGGTCAATTTTTGAAGACATGGTCAGCTTTGTAATTAACAAAAACATGTCTTATCGCTCGTTAGGTTTGGGAGACGAATTTGAGATCCCAAATGATAATTTAAAGAAGTTTCGATTTCGAATACAGAAATGATCCGTCAAAATGAAAATTTGCTCTATCCGTATTCCGTACTTATGTTTATTCGACAGTAGAGCAGGAACACAATTACATATTTTCATATCGTTCACTATAAACAATACGTGACGATGTTATAGAAATGCTCTCGTCTATCGAAGTTTTCCGTTTGTCACAGTTGGATTAAGCTCCAGCTGGGAAATTTGCTCTGCCCACAAGGCATGATAGAGATATTAGTAGTACTATCATTCAACTTGCTTAGATATTGATGGTTTCTTTGAAACTTTCCAATCAAATCTCTGCATCAGCATCTCGGACATTTTATTTGATTACATTTAGTAGAACTTGACTAAATCATAGTGTATTTTGTAAACAGCATACGTTTACATTGCTGTCTTTTTCAAAACTTTGGACCTCATGAACTGGAGCAACTTAGACCGGCACTTCTCAGCCTCGGATTGATCTTTTCTCTCAACTGTTTTGACACGAATCGAGTCTCTGAGTCTGTTTCGTAGATACTGTTTCGTAGATTTTGTTATCATGAATGTCTCAGGCCTTACGCTCAACTATCCATACGAATTCTTGATGTAGAACGTTCATGATAGAGTCCTCGACCCCCCCTATCACGAAACCACAGTTCTCGTCTACAGTCTATACATATCGGAAGGAGAAATCGTCATATCGAAAGAACAGAATTTCAAGAAATGCATGAACTGATGGAATGTAAGTATCATGTAGTATAGTTCTATCTGCACAGAAACTCCTTTATTTCACATACAATCAAGTAAGTAATTTTTCTACAGATATGAGGCTATATATGAGCTCAAGTGCTCAACCATTCAGTTTTATTGGATCCCATGTACAAATAACCAACCCAATTTTTCACTATAATATACCTATTCATCTTTCATTCCCTACTTTGTAGATTTTATTTGCTGCCTTTTTCCAAAATCTTGTTTGAATCCCATCACTTCTGGGATTGGGATTTGAACTGCTCATAATTAATCTTGGATTCATCGATCGCTCTCTGTAGTTCAGTGAACTTCACCACCGAAGCTTCGGCGTAAACGTTCAACTGACCAAGAAAACCGGCCAAGCTAGTCCTGAAACGGTCCAGAGCGGGTATCCAATCTTCTGACGCTTCGTTCAGTAGATTAGCATTAGAATCCCCATGGGAATGTTTCCCTGCTTTACCCTGCTTGTCTTGAGACGGAATGAAATGAGCAACTTCACTTGCCAAGTCCTTGGCCGAGTCTACAACCGCTTTCAATGGCAATTCGTCTATCATTTCCAACCAGGCCCCGCATATCATGTATATAGGTGGCCCGCAGTTTCTTATCGGTGGAGGTTTCATCCTCTTGTTCCTCTTGGTTTTCTTCTCCGGAAGGGAGACGCATTTGAAAAGCCACTTGTCGATTGCTTCCAAGTATTGTTTCTGGGCACCGGTCCATTTTGTGAAGCTTGATAGGAAAGAGCTGAGTTCGTGGCCTAGATGGATGGTGACCTGTCGCCGGGTGTCAGATTGCATCGTGATTTTTGTATTTCCGGGTGCGTGCGATACGGATATGATGTGAAATTGAAGCTTATGGCATTCCAGCATCATCTCCCACATCTTCCTTAATCTGTCATCAACAGAAAAAACCAAACACGTGAGAAATGAAATATGAGTTTCTCACATAAACCATGTCTATTAGGCTTATATACTATTACTAATGCGAATCATATCGAGGAAGCAACTGTTCCAGTGAAATGGTTGAGAAAGACATACCCTTCAATCAACTCCTCGAGTTGTGGCTGAAGCTCTTTGTCTCTAATGTCTTCTACTTTCTTTGAGATAGAGTTAATCCTGTGAAGAGCAACTCTAATTCTAGTATGTAGATCCTTGACAACAGCACGTGTCTTGTCAGTGTGCTCTCCTCGCGATTCTTGCTGTCTAAGAAGCTTGCACTTCTGGTCGAAATTATATTTAAGAATCTGACCAGCCTGAAATCAAAGGGATATGCAGAACTAAATCAGCAAATTTAGGATCATTACTGAATAAATATGATATGCAAGTAATTTTTTAAACTACCGAAGACATAACACAACTGAAAAAAAATCTTCAGTAACAAGGTTTAAACGAGTGAAAGATGAAAACGATCTCCTCATTCAAGCAAATGACGTATCTCGAGAAACCAAGATATTGAAGCTGAGATTTAAATGATTCAGCTATGAATTTCAAGCTGAACATGATGAGAAAGAAAAAACAAGCACGCATGGAAGATGCATCGAATGGAAGTACCAATATTCAAACTGAAGTTGCTAATGATGCTAATATGGATGCATCAACAAGGTATAGACGTATAGTCGGACATTAGTCTGCCAGATCAGCATGCCACCATATATAATTACCCTAGCTAAACTTAAGAATACTATACGCAAACAGAAGAAATGTAAAGCTAACGCTTCCGGCCTGTAACTTTTATGTAAAATTACAACCTTTAACTGTAGAATACGACTATTAATGATAATAACCTTAGTTAAGCCATCAAGGTGAGTGTAAATAATTGGTACTGCGAACGAAGAATATCATTTGTTAGGCAGACAGAAACTATGATCATTAGTGCATTACCTTAACTTCATCATAGAGCTTCTTCTCCCATGCGTAAAGCCTATCCAAGGTTGAAGCATGGCTTCCAGAATTCATACAGAAGTTATCAAAGAGATTGTTACCAGTATCCTCTAGTTCCTCGATGGATCTGCCCCCCAGAAGATTCCTAGATGAAGCAGAGCGAGAGGACGTTGTCCGGTGCCAAGTCAAGTATTTGACAGAATTTTGTGCCGGTTCTAGAAAGAAAAAAAAGAGATTTCATTTGCGATAACCAAAACTAGAACAAGACTAGACCTATTTAACTTGAGAAAGAGGAGCAACTTAGTTGGTCACAGTGCAGAAGGAGATATCATCTCCGAGCTCATTTGACTTTTATTTAGGGAAATGGCAAAATTATATTGAAACTTCGAAAGAATAATTACAAGTGTCGGCGGCAGTGCAAAAGCCTTGCACCTTTTTGCCATAAAAACCAAACCTAAGCTTATCAAAACGCATGCATATGCGAAAAACATACACTGAACTGTAAAGTGATAGTTAAGGCCTGGGAAAATTCTGTGTCTGATCTAAACAAAAATACCAATTATGAAAAAACGTTTTGGACCCGATTTTTCCAAATGCGTGAACATTCTTATTGCATTTTCTTACTCACTTCATGTTGTACATCTCTCAGTTAGTGGATACGTCGTATATTCTCGTTCTCCTTAATTACCCTCAAAAGTAATCTCACCACTTTTAAAACATTAAATGGTTTGTATCAAACATGTGACACTACCAAATACATGAATGTTTTTTTTTGAAAAGGTAAAATTGTATTAAACATGTACGAGATGTACAAAAGAGAGTTTACACCAGGGAAAAACACTCCACCGAAAGAACTACACCACACACCAAATACATGAATGTTGATGCATCAAATGTGTGACACTACCAAATACATGAAGCATCATTTATGCTAATATTAAACAAAAAGAAGACTAAGCCTCTGGTTTTACAACCTAGGACCCTGGGGAGAAAAATGTGAGGAAAAGCTACCTTGCTGGATCTCACTCGGATCTTCACCACAGGAGAAACAAGACCTTAGCAATAATGAGGCGATTCCACCTGCCAAAAGAAGACTCATTTACTAAATTTGACCCACTAGCACAAGATAAACAAGGATTTCAAGAGGCAGAAAAGCATTAAAATAGAGAGATTGATAGATTTACCTTCTCTTCCAGGCACAACTGGACGGAAATGGAATTTGTTAGCCTCAAGCATCCGAGGCACTTCTTTACCAGAATCAGACGCTTTGAGGAAAAGACGTTCAATATCTTTCATGCTAGAGAAAAAGTCCTTTGGTGCCACAACCTTTTCTTGAGCTTCGGTGGTTTCTTTCGTTGGTGTGATATTAACAGCCTCATCTTCGGTTTCTTTCATTGGTGTGATCTTTACATCCTCCAGATGATCAAATCTTGACGATGTAGCCCTTAGCGGTGATAAAGAGGGAGAGTTACTCTTCTTTCCAGTCATAAACCTACTTTCCAATATCTCACTTTGAGATGATCTGATATGTGATTCGCCATCCGAACTTTTAATTTTTGCTTCATTCACGTTCACAGAACCCGAAATCTCTGTTTCTGATCTACTGTGCATTAACGGTTTCGGTGAATCATTATTGGCAATTTTCTCAAGCGATGCAGTGAGATTCGTAAAACTTCGAACAAGTGTAGCTGTCGGAGGCTCGTCAAATTCATCTTCTGATTCTTCAGAATCTTCTGTGTCAGCATTTGAGATTTTCTCTTCGACATTTTCCGTACTGGGAACTCCTTCCTCTTCTCTATGATTGTTAACATCATCAAAGTGCTTGGGAACTCCCTCCTCTTCTCTAAGATTTTTAACATTCTCAGAATGCTTGGGAACTCCCTCCTCTTCTCTAAGATTTTTAACATCGTCAGAATACTTGGAAACTCCCTCCTCTTCTCTAAGATTCCTTACATCGCCAGAGTACTCAAATCCATGATCAAATCCCCTCGTCTCTTGTTGGGAAAAATGATCATCAATTGGATGAAAAAGACCAAAATAGTCCCAGGGAGGAGTATCCGATGGAATCGGAGTAGTCTCGAACGACGCTTCTGGTGCCTCGGTGGAACGAGGTGTGGTACTTGGAGGTGTATTTGAGATCACCGATACAGTAATAGGTGTCGGAGGCTTTTCTTCCACTTTTTTGGAGAAAACACTTTTGAATTTCATATGATGAGAGTGGTACCGGGTTGAGACCACAGGTGAAGGAGATGGCGACATGTGTATATCTGCATCCACATGTTGTCCGAGTGATCGAGACGAAATAGAAAACTGGGAAGCAGATCTCTCAGTCAGAGCACGTGGAGTTGCACTTCTTGTAGGAAGGATAAATGGTTCGCTTTGGGAATCAGCTTCCACAAATCTTCTTAAAGCAGTTCCGATGAGTTTCAGTTCCTCCACATACGTGACGTGAGCGGCTGCTAGAGAACACCTCCCGTTAAGTGCTTGTTTGATGAATTTCTTCCTGGCTCGACAAAGCTCCAGTCCCTTGTCTTCTTCCAATGTAGAATTTGTGGCTCCCATTATTCCTGATTTTCCACTTCGTGTTGATGGAACAGCATTAGGTTTGCATCTTCAATAAGATGTCCTACAAAAACCAAGATGTCATGACTCATGATAATCAAATGTCACATTCTATATCATTAATTGGCAGGACAACGGGAAAAAGAATCTAAGAATCTCAAAAGCAGAATGTTCTACCAGATTATATTACTTTAAAGCATAGAAAGGTAGCATGGATCTGATTTGCATTACAAAACCACATGCTTTGTGCAAGCACTTAATGATACCTAATGCATGTGATCACTGCTAGAATCTCATATTCCGAAAGTAAGCGGGATTCACATGTACCAGATCGAACTATGACGATACTTATGACTCGAGTGGCATAATAAATGGAACTCTTACACGTAAACATTTGGA
>JAYMSL010001960.1:0-15469 GCA_036897195.1 Plantago coronopus
TTCGGGCTATTACACGTTTATATGTCGGGTCCATATATAACTAGTAATACAAATCATGAGTTTAGAGCATGTATTCCTCATTATGGGTTTATATCACTTACATTATCTACCAAACATGTTTTAATACGGGTTTATATAATATTCAATACTAGTTTATATTGAAATTTACTAAAATTGGAGTCTTGCTACTGAATATCTCCTAAAAGTTTCGCACAGGGCCTTTAAATCTCAGAACCGGTCAGGGAATGACTTCTGCAAATTGTGTTTAGTTCCTTACCTGACGAAGGAGTAAACTGCAAAGTGTGTTTAGTTCCTTACCTGACGAAGGAGTAAAAACGAACTAAATCGAATTTCTCTGTGGTACATTTTAGCGCGCAAAGAAATTGCATGACCCTAATCTTTCACGAGAAGGGCAACATTGGCGCCAAAAATCACTATCGGCATTAATTCCTCCACGGTTCTCTTCCCTCCTATTCCATCCAATTTAACCTAATCTCGTCCCTCCAACACATAACGCTTTATACAACCCACTTTTGAGTTTTGACCAGCATAAACAACCTCGCAAAGCCAATTCCCTCTATTGCTGCAGAGGGAAACACCAGAAAACCTGCAAATTGTAGAAGAGACTGCGCAGGACGCCGTCGTTTTTCATCCTTCGCCGGAATGGCAGACGTAGTTTCTCTAATGGACATAGACGACGACGATCTGCAAAAACCTAGCAACGACAAGGGCAAGAACGTCGTCGTTGCTGCTGCTCCGCCCGATACTAGAGCCACGCCTTGGGTAGAGAAGTTCCGCCCACAGTCCCTTGACGACGTCGCTGCTCACCGCGATATTGTCGAGACCAGTAAGCTTTACTGTTTTGCATTCTCATGCGTGACTTTTATCTCTGGCATTTCGTCGAACATTTGGTGGCTGTTTACTGTTATCGGTATTTGCAAAATAGTTTGGGGATTTAATGTGTTGGACGTCTCGCTTTGCTAATTGTGCTGTATCTGCTTCACTCTTATGCGAGGAATTTCATAATTGGGGAATTGTATGCGATTCGTGAGATCTATCGAGTATACTTCAGCTTTCTGTATGTGCTATGAAGTTGCACAGTTCAATTGAGTTTTGTCAGTGAGTGTTTGTGACAGCTTCTATTTTACGATTTATAGCTTAATATAGGGTGGCGTTGTGTTTAGGTTGTTTGAAAAACTTTTACCTAGAATTTATCTGAGCTGGTGAACGATGCTTTCACTTGAGCTGGGTGAAGCTAATGGTAAGGGTAGCCAACTAGCAAGTATGGTTGCTAGTGTACTTGCATGTGAATTCAGCCTACTAATTATCACTTAAAATACTAAACACCTGCCGTAGGTATGAGTTCGCCTTTTTTATCTTCTCCACTTGGCATTAGTTGTGATTCAGCTACTACTTCTGTCACAATGTAGTGCAATAAGTTGTAACTGAATGGCCCTTGATCAACCTTCTGGATAACAATAAGTTTGCTAATAATTTAAATGAGTCACTTCCTGCAATTTGTTTGACGCCTTTTCTGACAATATGTGTGGATCTAAAAGACTACTTCTGTTAGTTGCTGGAGTATGTGTAATGACTGTTTAGTTTAGGTGTATGAAAAGAGTGTAGTCTCTATGGAGAAATTCTATTATGTGAATGTATGTTTTACGAGGTGTTTCATATTGCAGTTGACAAATTAGCAAGTGGAAACAGGCTTCCCCATTTGCTATTGTATGGGCCTCCAGGAACAGGGAAAACGTCAACTGTTCTGGCACTCGCCCGGAAGCTTTACGGAAACCAAATGCAGAACATGGTTTTGGAACTGAACGCATCTGATGATCGTGGTATTGATGTGGTGAGGCAGCAAATTCAGGACTTTGCAAGCACGCAGAGTATCTCTTTTGGGTAACATATGAGAGCATTTATCATTTTATTCCACTGCATCATAGTCCTCAAAATACATATATTATGGCTCGACTTAAGTGTTTGCATATATGTGACAAACTACTTCCGTACTTTCCTGCATGATAGAGTGACTGGGTAGTGCTGAGCTCATATAAAGAATGTCATCATGTACTCCTTTTCAAACTTGAGTATGTAAATTCATATACTTGAGCAAATTGCGCGATATCATTCTTTTCTTGACCCAACCAAAAACAAAGAAAAATATGGCATGAAATGCAATCCCCTGACATCAGAAGCTTTGCAGTCATATTTAAAGGAGTTGCAGTGAAGACTTAATAATCATTCTGGATGTGAGTTCCACATCTGTAGAACTTATGCTATAAAACCAACGGAATGCTGTAAAGTATTTGCAATGATGCCTAGAACCATGTTGGTTTAATATTTTAGTTGTGAATTGCAAAAGAGTACTTGTATCTCTAGTTATTGAAACTTTGACGAAATTCTGCCCCGATACAAGTGAGGGAGTGGGCTCTAAATCACACTAAATCTTCCAATCTCCTGCCGCTCGCGCTTTTGCCACTAATAGAAAATGCATCTATAGTCAGTGTTAGATTTTTACTTGTTTAGCAAGATAAAATTCCTGCTAAAACTATTGGTTATTAAGTTTATATATGTATATAGTAGTAGTACATTTTTTTTATCAATTATGTTATATGATTTAGCAGTAAGATTTGGATACTACCCATTGTATTTATATTTATGGAAATATATTAAACACTTAATATTGTTAAAAATATATTTATGTAAGAAATACGCTTTAAGACTCGCACTTTCATTGTGTCTTTTTTTTTTTAATTTTAAATCTTGGTGCTTTTATGTTTATGCTCCCGCTCTAGCTTCAGGTGATCTAGAGTGGACTGTCTTGTATGCAATTTCTTTACTAGCTTCTGTTCTGCAGTGCAAAGGCTGCTGTGAAATTGGTTCTGTTGGATGAGTCAGATGCCATGACTAAAGATGCACAATTCGCTCTGCGTAGAGGCATGTAAAATTTACTGTATTTTTTCTGATGGCTATGTGTCCTGCTTCATTATTTGCTGGTTACTGTTTGAAACAAGAATCATTCTATGTGTATGTTCTCTTGCAGTGATTGAGAGATACACAAGAAGCACAAGATTTGCTTTGATATGTAACAATGTGAACAAGGTTATACCTGCATTACAATCAAGGTGCACAAGGTTTCGCTTTGCACCTCTTGATGATTTCCATGTCAGAGACAGGCTTAAGCATGTCATTAACGCTGAAGCGTAAGTTTGATACCATGTTTTCATTTATAGCTTTCGTTTTATTATTCTGGCTCTGGTTATCTGGCAACTATTTTGTCTTTTATTGTGAAGTTGAGGTCAATTCTTATTTGTCTAACTGTGTATCCTGTATCCAGGCTTGATGTCCCGGAAAATGGCTTGAAAGCTCTTGTAAGACTAAGTAATGGTGACATGAGAAAGGCCTTGAATATTTTACAGGTTAACATCATGATCTCTTACTGCAGTACATGCTGTCTTTGTTTGGATCTTCCTGACAGGAAGTGAGAGAGTAATCCTATGGGCATAAAATATCAAATTCATGGTGAAATACTATTGGTGATAGTGTCTCATCTAAGTTTTACCTTCTTCTGCATTGACTTTTAATTTATTAGTTTCCAAAATTCCTTTTTTTTTCCTTCCACATCATCTATAGAGCTAGTGTTTTAGGCGTATGCATGCTTCATTTCATGAGTGGATTACAGATTTGTTGGATCCTTTAGGTCGGCCCAAGAAATTTTGACATGCTTAACAAACTATCCTGCATGATCTGTTCGCTTAAGGACTTGCAATATTGGACCCTTTCTCGTTGCCATTATGTTAATTCCCATGCACTAAGGGCAATACTCCTTATTGGCTCTCTATGCAGTCAACGCATATGGCTTCTCAGCAGATCACGGAAGAAGCTGTCTACTTGTGCACTGGAAATCCTTTGCCCAAAGACATTGAACAAATAGCTCATTGGCTACTGAACGAGTCGTTCACCACTTCCTACAAAAGTATGGTGATGTTGCATGTTCAGATACCTACTGGCATAAATGTTGTTTCTTCCACTTCCAGGTTATAATTATTGTAACATCGTCATGTGCAGGAATTTCTGAAATGAAGACTAGAAAGGGATTGGCTCTAATTGATATTGTCAGAGAAGTATCGATGTAAGTTTTCCTTTATGAGCTGTTCACTGTTATCATTTTTTCTTCTTCTTTTGAAGCGGCAAAGCAGGGATCAATAATGGTTCCCCGTTTATCCCCATCGTAACTCGAACCCTCGACCTATTGGTTGGAGGGGAAATGTCTTACCAACCGAGCTGTGTTTCGTTGTCATTAGCTGTTCAATTAACAATGATTTTCTCATATAACGTTTTTTTTTTCTTTGTAATTTAGGTTTGTTTTCAAGATCAAGATGCCGGCAAATGTCCGCATTAAGCTTGTTGATGAAATGGCTAATATAGAGTACGTTCCTCTTTCCTTTGTCCCCTGATATTTCTCTAGTTTGGTATGAAATGACCTCCTGCTCGATACGTTGATACGAGAATTGATTGTGTTAAAGAGGGATTCTGATTACACCACTCTGTAAACTAATACTACGTAGAAATTATGTTTTCAAAGTTCCTTTTTCAGTAATCAGGATTTAGTAATCTGTCTTCGATTCTGCATTTCATTATCGAATGATGCTCGTGTTTTGATGTATCACTTTTAAAATGTTTTGGTGGCTATAGGGGTCAAACTTCAAATATGAATTTCGTCCTATTTATATTGCATGAAATTCATGGTAAAAATCTGCTAGAAATAATTATCCAATTAATGGCATTATGTGTAGAACATATTTTGCACTACATCGTAAATCCAAAAACACAAGCAAAGTGTTGTCTTTCATTATCTAAAGTTGCTCGCTTGGTTTTGATATGCAGATACAGATTGACTTTGGCATGCAATGACAAGCTGCAGCTTGGATCATTGGTTGCGGCTTTCACAAGAACAAGAGCTGCATTAGTTGCTGCTGCAAAATAATAATATTTTCTTCTGTGCAATGAATCTCTTGATCAACTTGACACTGTTATTTATTAAGGTGTCTGTTAGATGTTTTGTTTGGATACTGCTTAGAGGTACATATGATAGCATTGACGACGTGTCTTATTCTAGTAAAAGAAATATTTGGGGTTTGAGGAATGTTCGACGCTCTTGACTCTTGATAAACCCAAAGAGACTTTTGACGTATGAATTCATTCATCTGGTTGTTTATGTTTGTGGAGGCCCCAAAAGTTCGTGCAGATTATTATGTTCAGATTCTCTGGCTAAGGAGGTTCTAAATCTCTATAGGTTGGTTAACTATGAGCTCATAAGGGCGCTTCCAAAGGTTTCAAATAAGGCTGTCAGTTTAAGTCTGACTGAGGACTTTTGTCCTGGTCCTGATCTGATCGATTCCACAAATTTGCTAACTTGATTCAGTGGAAACAGTGCAAAAATGCATGTTCCTTGAATCATACTGAACCGGAATGGATCCAGAAAGATCTGGTTCTGGAAGCTAAACATTTTTTCGACTCTTCAGTGTTTTCCAGATGGAACTGGATTTGACTTGGTCCGTACTGATTCTGTCTAGACCAGGTCGATAAATCTGATCCATGTGGATTGGTTCAAACTAAGACAAAGTTGAACCATTTGTTAACTTAGGCCTAATACTATACTAAAGAAGGGTTCTCAGTCTGTTGGTTAACTGTGGATCGAGGGTAGAAAACTCATGTTCTCACTGCAACTGTACAACAGTAACTGTATTTTCTTTTACAAGCCTATCTCTCTGTTACTACTTACTACCATGCTTTCCTGTACGACTAGCTTATTCAGAAGCTTCAACATCCTACACCACAAAATATCTACAAAACTACGACCACCTAGCACAACCTCAATGGTTTCCCTTCGAGGAGCTATACCCTAAGATCCAACTAACCTTCAACTCAGTTTGCAAACTTTGATTGTCCTGTTAGACCTTGTCTCGGTTTCAAGAATTGGACCAGGATACCTCAATTTCAACAGTTCTGGAAGAGTCTTCTTTATTGCTATCGTTAATAAGGGTGAAAATGCCTGCTTCCATACCTTCATTAACAGCTTTGTCGATTAGAATTATAACTCTTCCGAGGGTACTCTGCAATGGACAGAAAAAATCTATTTGATAAACAACATAACAAACTACTACGAAGAAGTTTGCAGATGTTATAAAGAAAATGTTGGATTTAGCAATAAACTACCTTCCCGAAAGTACTTTTGTTTCGGCACACGACGTTCAACTTTTGGCCCTTAGGTGGTGTGTCAAAGGCCCATGTGAAAGTTTCTTGCCATTCTGGGGAGTCATCACGGCTTGCCTAATATTAGAAAGGAAAAAAGCATGCTATGAGCAGAAAGCAAATACAAATAGTCAAACAGACCAGATTGACGGATGTTTAAATCTACCGGACATACTTCATTACCTTAGTTCGCCTAGGAGGGCCACTGCCTACACTCAAGCGACAGTAAGCATTTATTCCTGCATTTTCCTGCTTCAAGTTGTTTGCACGCTTGACAGCAACTGTTAAACAACCAGGCAAGCAGTTCAACAAGCTTCCTACTCTCTCGCGGAAACTGGGAGGGCAAGATTTGGCAAGTGCTTGTAGGGTAGGGATAGCTTCAGCTGCAGCTGTGGCTTGTGATCTTGACACATCAGATGACATGGTGGACCATGACTGCTTCAACAAGCATAGAGTAGTCAATATTGAATCTTGTGCAGCTTCACTTCCAGATTTTAGTGCTGCTACCAAATGGGGAATGCATAACGTTGCTGCCTCAGAGATATGGAGCTTATGGAAATTGGAAAGTATCACGTTTATCGTCTTCAACACCTCTTCATTGACTGTAATTGTGGTAGATTGAAGCTCTTTCTCTAGTGCAGCTGCATATATACATACTCTATCAGAAAACAATTATGCAGCCATCTAATTTTCATTCTAGTCTACGAAAAATCAACCTTTCTTTCCAACAAGATATTTTCAAGACGAACTGCATAGCTTATAAATAAAGCCCCTCCAGAAGCATGCACAAATAGCATTAACAGTGAAAATATATACACGCCCATGCATTTCAACGATTACCAACCCCCTTATATTTGCCCTTTATTGCACAAAACTAAAAAACATACTACCCAACAATAAGGTCCAAGGGTGTGATTTTGCTTGTCATAAAGAAATAAATTCCAACTACAGTACAACATAATGATCTACATCTTCACTTTTGGTACCATAAGTGTTTCACTCCCAGTTTTGGTACCGTAATTTTCGGAGTATTTGGACAGCACCATCATAAGTTTTACACTCTCAGTCGGTACCAAAAATGTTAACTTCTTATAACCAATAATAAATAAGATGAAATCACCATAAGGAGAGAACAAGATGCAGTAACCTGTCAAGGATCGAATGAGCTCGTTAGACACGTATTCTTGAAGGGTGTGATTTGAGAACAGAATCTTGATGAGTAGTGCTGCTTGAGCGGCAATCTCCGGGTTTGAGGACTGTAACAGTTCTTGAACCATGGTCACTCCGCCTGCCTCAGCAACTAGTCTCCTGTTGGTTCTGCCACGCATGACGAAGTTCTGTAACGCACAAATTGACACCATGGTAATTTCCTCAGTTTGCTGGTCTTTGAGCAGGACCATTAAAGCTCGACATGCGTAAACAGAATCACTAGATTTCGCAAGCCCTTCATGGTGGGAGAGATGACAGAGAGATAGAGCTGCAAGGAGTTTTCCAGTTTCGGACGTTGTTTGTGGGTCTAGCAAGTACTGAGCTAGAGGTGCAACTGCGTGCTTACAAGCTTTCATCTCTCGAACTCGCATGTTATTGAATAAAGCCTCTAGTAGTTTCCCAGATGACTCTTCATATTGATGCGACCTTAGTAAATCCAACAATGAATCTATGGCTCCAGCTTCAGCCATTAATTCCGCACTTGAAGCATCGGTCTTTTCTCGAATGATCAGCACGTTTAGTGCAACCGTCATTGTCTTCTCAGCACTAGATTGCAACATTCTTACAAGTGCAACAATGGGAACTGTGAAGTAGTAGTCGGCGTCTGATTCAAGAAGATTAGAGAGAACCATGGCTGTGGATTCCCACAAATCTTCAGGGGGTAAAGGATCACTTTGTGTAATGAGCTTAGAGAGCTCAAAGACTCCACCAGCGTCAACAACTGCTTTTGGCCAACTTAACGAGATGCTTACCAATGACTTAATAGCAGTTTGTTGTAAATTCAGTATCCCGATTCCGGCAAGCTGCACAAGAGGACTGATTGCGCCTTTTGTGGTAATATCTTGCTTAAAATGTTCTTGTGCAAGTAGGTGAGACAACAATTCCGTGCTAAGTTGCTGGAGGGCTTGCGATGACGATTCAAGAAACGGGATTAGAGGTTCAATGACTTGGCTAGGAGTAAGTTTCAGAGTTGAAAGACTCTCTGATTTCTCCAGTACGTTAACAAGTGCCTGTAAGGCACTATGCTGTCCGAATTCTTCGAAATCTGTCTTAAGCAGCATCATGAGCAGAGGTTCAATAATTTTTGCGGCAGCTGGGGTTTTAGAAATGGCACTGCTGTTTGTCAAGATGCGAAAAAGTTCAACAATAGTGACACAGAGTGACTCAGGAGCGGTAGGGAGCAGCTCAAGACAATTATCTAGAAGTCCAGCATTAACCATGTCCATCTTCTTTGGAGTTCTGTCTTTCCCCAATTTAATAAGAGCACAAATGCTCGCTTCAATAAGCCGATGATTTGATCCAGAAACGAGATCAACGAGTAAACCGACAAGATCTTGAACTGATGTCATTTGCAGGTGTTGTTCGTTATCTAATAATCTCTCAAAAGCACAAACACCAGATTCAACTGCAATTTCCATATCAGACTGCATCAACGTCACGAGTGGTTGAATGCATTCCGAGGCAATAGGCATTTCTCTGACATTTGAATAACTGAAAAGCACACAACACAGTTCTGCAGCATCACTTCTCAACTCCAGGTCACAGTTAGATATGAGGATGGTGTACAGGCTATGAAGAGGATCTCCTTCCACTTCAGCCAGCATAGACCCATTCGTGTCATTCTCCGAAGTCAGCTTGATCAGAGCACTCAAAGCAGCCTTTTGTTCTTGCTCTGAACTAGTGTTGAGCATGTCAGCCAATGGCTGAATTGCTTTCAAGGAAGTTTCAGAGTCGCGAATATGATCGGCATTAAATAGTTCGTCCAATGCCCTGACAGCACTCAGTCTTGCACTTCTAGATCCCAAATGAAGAACTGCAACAAGTTGTAGCACGCACCTCGCTGCCGCTTCGTACTGGAGAAGGTCAGGGTTGGTAAACAACATTCTAAACAGTTCGGATATTGTCGCCTCGGTCAAGTCCTGAGGGCTTAATGACAGATACTTGGTCAGAGAATCCAATACACCAGCTTCAGCCATGAGTAACTTGTTGGCATCATTTCCATCAGCAATACGGGTTAACAAGCGAACGGAAAACGGGGGTGCTCCAGGTCGATCAGGAATGGGTTTCATCATATCAACAAGCAAAGGAATAGTAGCCCGAGCAACAGGACCAACTCTCACATCATCGAGTTGAAACAGAGTTTCCAGAACTACCTGGTCGGGATGCCTTGGTAAGGAAACTGCTTCTGTTAACGCTATCAAATTCGGTCTGTCAGTTTCGACATGACCGATAAGGGTTATTAACCCAGCGACTATAGTTGAATTTGCTATAGTGAGACTTATCCTTTTGTCTCCGTGGCAAACAAAACTAGCCATTGCCTGTGCGGCGAAATATCTATTTTTCATTTCGGCAGACTTTAATAGATTAGTAAGCAATGGTATGAAACGCAAGGCAGTGGGAGAGGATACAATGCTGGCCTCCCGGAAAAGTATAGCTGAGAGAAGGGTGCCAATCCAGATTTCTTCACTATCTCCAAGTTGTACCTGAAAACAGATGTCTAATTTCAGCATGGAAAATTAGCTTTACAAGCAGCAAATGACAAATCACCAAAGAGGTTCTGCAAAGAGCAATATACCTTACCTGATCTTTGTTAGTACGTCTCGAAAGTTTGTCAAAAAGGGCCTCAAGTCCTCCAGCTTCCATGACAGTAATCTTGGTATTCAAATGAGATGAAGAAACTATGGACAACAACCACGAAGCAACCGTACTTCCAGAGACAATTGTAAGATCAAGGATATCGCAATCATTACCATCTTGTAAAGCTAAGCCGTCCCGTAAACCTCTAGGAGCTTCAACTTCGATTTTTAGAGAAGAGCCATTCGAATTCTGTTTCATCATATCTACCAATGCACAAATGAGAGGCTTCATGTATCCGGAGGAGTCTAGTGCATCCATTGATTGGAATTTATTTTCCTTAGCAGCACAGATTATCAGTGTCATTCCTCCAACTCTCACCTCTAAGCTGCTAGATTTCATTATTCTACTAGCCAATGCACCAAATGATCTTGGTTTTGAAACCAACGAGTCACCTACAACAATTGGTTGGTCGGCTGAAAGTCGAGACAAAATTTCTATTGCTTTGTCTTGTATCGGAGGAGGTCCATCGCAGAGGAAATTTACCAAAGGCTCTAAGCTCGATGGATAAGCGGTCCTACAAATAGTCAAAAAATTGTATTCGGATGTTTTAAAAGCAGCTAATAAGTAAATAAAAATATATAAAACTCTTATATAAATTTTATACCTTCCATGTTTTATCCGAGACAATACCGTAAGAACATCTAAAGCATCGACAGCATCTTTACTGTCCATATGCATACCACTCAAGGAATCGACAACCGCAAGGATCATAAATCGGCATTGAGAACTATCTGTAAGTACATCATCTACGGAATAAAGCTTCAGTAATTGGTGAAGAGCTTGCGAAGCGCTCTTCTTACCTTCCCACGTCCCTTCTCCCAAAACTCGTGTGATGGCGGAAACAATATCTTCACCCAAAGCTTCCGCAGCTAATTGAGGATCGGACAGCATATTAGCCAATGCAGCCATTGCAACTCCAGCAGTATCTATGGATGCCATTTTGGCAAGCTTGATTAAAGACTTGACGTCACCTTCTGCAATGTAAGACATCATATTTGCTGCAGTAGTCTTGGTTGTGCGGGACAAAACAGCCAACACTCGAGCCCAAGGAGTTTTGCTAGTCAAGATTTTTATATAAGGATTCACTATTTCATCTGTTGCAAGACTATCACATATGTCTTTCCGGTTACTGAATAAATCAGCCAGTACAGATGCCGCATGCTCTTGAGTTTTCTCATTTGACGAACTGAGAACCTCAACGAGTGACTTGAGAGCTTTATAAGCTGCTGCCTGTTTATTTGTGAGGTCCTTATGAGATGCCACGGAGAGCACGTGACCCAAAACTTGGATGACGGAGGCCTTGGATTTCGGGGTGTCTCCCAAAAGCAAAGAAAGCAACTGGTTGATGGTAGCCGAATCTGCAGTCTTCATAAGCTTAGTTAAAGCTATAGCAGAGGCTTCTTGCGCGTTTGGCCCACCATTTTGTAGGAGCCATAAAAATGCAGGAACAGCTTTAGCTTTTTCTACACAAGCTCGAATCTCTTCGCTATGAGAGCACAGGTCTGACAAAAGATGTGTCGCATCTTCCTTTGCCTTCCATGACCCAACTTCTATTAAGCGAACAAGTGGTGGAATTCCCCCAGCAGCAGTGATTGCCCATTTGCTGTCATCAACTTGTCCTATAAGGATTGCAAGCATCTCGACAATGTATTCTTGGTGCTGTTCACTGGATAACCCCAATGATGAGATTAGTAACTGAATCCCTTCTCTCTTTCCCAAGGCTTCCCATACACTCAATCCCTCGGTACACAAGCGTATTAGACACATAATCAGGTACTCTTGTGCATCACCTTTAGTCATAGTTATAAGCCCGACAAGCACTCTTTTGGCTTCTGATTGGTTGATTCGAACTGATAGATGGATGTTACTATATAGGCAGGCCAAGGCCTCAAGGTGACGATCTTGAACATGCTTATTGTCTCTAGGTTTTAAAAGCATAATTAATATATTCTCTGTTTTTTCCGATTCAAATGTTTCTTTACCATCAGTTTCATTGAAGACCGTTAGTGTATAAGCAAGTGCCCCAATAATATCAGCAACCGGGGCAGCTAGACGTGGCGATTGAGCAAGCTCCCCAAGGTAGAGTATTAATGCAAGCTTTCCGCCACGTATGTTTGACAACGTTTGCATCGAATGTTGCTGAAGAACCTGGCTCAACTCTCCTTGAATACCTTCTTTGGACGGAGCAACAACTGCTGCAATGAGCATGTACACTCCTTCAGCATCAACAATTTTCTTTCTAGCTTCTGTTGATTTTAGAGATAGAGCATCCAATGCTTCAGCTGCACTGGCTCTCACAGAAACGTCCTTGTGCTCACTCAAAAGCCTCAACATAATTTTGATTGCTTCAGAATCCATTATCTTGGGGATGCTATCCGTAAAAGCCAACACTAAGCGTGATAAGAGAGATGCTGCATTTGCTTGAGCAACGGAATTGCTAGATGAGAGAAGACGGAGAACAATATCCACTCCGCCAGCATCAAGAGTCGCTTGCCAATAGCCATCTCTATCGCCACAAAGATTTCTTAACGCACCTGTGAGAAATCCTTCTATGACTTGGTCTTGCTTTCTCTTCGGGATTAATTGCTCCCATAACTTGGGGACCACCCCTTCTGTTACGAATATTTGCACGCCTACATCTGAGAGTCCACCAGCGGACACTTCACACAATGCCTCCGCAGCTGCCTTCCTAGCTTCAATCCCATCCGACTTTAGAATCGAAAGGAGAGGCGGAATGCAACCACCTATAAGCACCTTTACTCTCAAATCCTCATTTCTGCAGAGGACAGTTATTGTCGAAACTACATTCACTTTTGCAAGTGGAGTGCCATCCCTAAGAATGGATACAAACAACGGCATGGCCTGGCCATGAGTACCAATTAGAGCTCGCGCTTCTTTTCTCGCTTTGGCAATGCCTAGCAAGCGAGCCGTGGTGAGCTCTCTTTCTTGGGGGGAGGATACATTTGCATGTAGCTGATCGAGCAATTGAGAAACCCGTGACAACGTCTTTTCCGGATCATCCATTTCTCCAGTTCCATTTGTATCCCTGAATGTAGAGATTTAAATTAATTCCAAACAAAATCACATATGGAACAGCCAGAATCACATTCCATAAACAAAATATATTACTTATTTTTCCGAGATATAGATGATGTTTTTCTAAGTTCCACAAGAGGTGACTTTGACATTTCGAAGAGATTCCACCTTTCCTTGACCAATCTGCAGCTTCCTGCAATTGAAACTCATTTAAAGTTTCTTGTATCATACCACTATATGCTTGCAGTTATAATTCACACTCATGAAACAAAATACATAAACAAAGAGAATATGTTACATACTTACATATACTAAAAATATTTGAGATTATCACCTCTAACCCATTCAACATCCAACTACGTTGTTCTAACCCCGGATGCAGGGGTAGGGGGGATAGGAGTGTAATAAACTTATGCTGAATAATCGGACAAGTATTCGGGGTAATGTTCACTACTCGAAAAAGGAAGAAACGAATATGACACAATTGTCCAGATTTAGCAGTAAACAGAACCCAAAAAAATCACAATGACAAAGTATAGACTGAACATGTGGTAAAATTTGATGGTTAATGTCTATTTTTAGCTGCCGTTAGCATAGAGAAAAGAGTGGTACATATTTGCCAATATTAGAGAGAAGAACCATCAGCCATGGAGTAAATTGTGGTTCCAGGACAACAAGATCATTAGTCTCCTTCACTATATCGCAACAACGCAGTTATGAGTCAGAATATCCGTTTTCACATAAGATTAGAAAATTGAAAAGTTACAATGCAAAATCAAACTAGAACACTAACATTCAGCTCAACGTTTTGCACAAGATTGAGTTAATACTCAAAACCTGACTCAACTCGCTCGATTGTCCAATGTGACATTCATGTTTGAAAATGCAGTTCCTGGTCCATTGATGATTGTTTCATAAACTAAAATCAACTACAGTAAGTCGATAACAGTCTATAACAGCTGATCAACACTACGAGCAAATTTTCAAACAGCAGCACATTATAATCTGCAATTTGTAACATAGGATTATAACTTGAAGTGAACAAACCAGATTCCAACGAACTTGCCAATTAGGTTCCAGTTTCTAATCACCGGTTTTCCTCATTTTAGAAACGTTACAGAATCACGGAAATGATAGTGATAGATAACAATTCAGAAAATGCACATAATTAATTTCAAATTGAAGGAGGTGAAGAATTTACCAGCACGAGGAGGACAATTAAGGCAACCTCCGCGAGGATGAGTTGCCCTCTCGCGACGGTATACTGATGGTAACAGTAACTTTCCGCCAAACGAATGAAACTTTTAATTTGGCGGTGGCAGGGTGTCTCCGCCGTGAGAACGTGGCTCCTGGAGAAACGATTTTCGTCTGCCATTGTTTTTCGGTAGTATGTGAATTGTGATAGACAGATAAGAGGAAGGAGATTGAGCTGAGGAAACTGGAAAATTCAGCTAGTTTGCAGGAGTACTCTCTCTATGTTTTAAAATTCGGATTCGGCTTTTCGTAGAACCGGTCCAACGGTCGAACTTATTCTTTCGATTTTTAACATTTTAAATAGGAGGCAGACATCCACAACTACCGAAAAAATCACGGTTGAACTTCTATTTAACATATTTTTTAGTCTAGTTTGGATAACTTTTTGTTTCGACTTTTAGAACATGTGGTAGAATTCTTCATATGAAGTACTCCATTTTGTGATTCCACTGGAAACTATGAACCAAAACGTGGGTATATAAAATACACCCAAAATGTGTTGTTTTATAAAATTATAATTTGACTTAGGTTAGGTATAATTCCACCGGAAATTATGAATCAAAATGAATTGAAGTTAATAGAGAGTTTTTGGACATTCAACCCTCTGTATTTTACATAAAAGGCCGATTGGCCCCTTGTATTATTTTAATAGGCAATTTACCCCCCTGTATTTTCTGGAAAGGTGCCACTCGCTCCCTGTATTAACTTTCCACTAACTTTTAACGGATTACCCCCTTCTATTATACATAAAAAGCGGATTACCAACTTGTGTTTAATATAAAAAGCGGATTAGCTCATTTCTATTAATTTGCTTTCTTTAAGGAAATCAACCTCAAAAATGAAAAGAAATGACAGTTGTTCGGAAAAACAAATTGTTATAACAATTACGCATATTAACTCCCCATTATATATTATATAAAATTTTTATTTAGAATTAATTTTTTTAGTTATTCCTCTATTGCAAACTAATTGCTGTTTTTTTAAAATTAATCGAAGATTGATCACATTTTATTTTATAG
Source organism: Plantago coronopus (assembly GCA_036897195.1). NCBI lineage: Eukaryota > Viridiplantae > Streptophyta > Magnoliopsida > Lamiales > Plantaginaceae > Plantago > Plantago coronopus. The sequence goes on from JAYMSL010001960.1 coordinate 15,414, forward strand.
AGTATTTATTTTAATAAAATAACACATTTTTTAATAGAAATGAGAATACTATTCTA
>JAYMSL010001961.1:0-15468 GCA_036897195.1 Plantago coronopus
TTACCGGTTAGCACAACCTCGTGGTAAACCTGTGTTAGTTAGTCGAATACCATAAGTATTCTGTAGGATATTATAGATCTGGGAAGTGCAACACTTTCAGTTTCTATTATCTTATTTTCCTTTGAAGTACTCTTTAAAAGATGAAGTTTTATTTGATTCTCTTGAAAAATCTGATATGAACTTAATTTAATGAATTTGAATTGAACGGAAGACGTATTGAACTAAAATGAAAGACATAATATAAAAATGGATAATAGAGTAATGAGTTAAGCTAATTCAAACTGAACTAAACGCAACGCAACGCAACTCAGCTCAGCTCAGTAAAGTTGAACTGGATAGAATTATATGAAAATGAATTTAAAGTAAGAATTAAAGAACAAAGCTTAATACATATCTTCATAAACATAAGTAAAAATATGTATTATTTCAGTAGCATAAGTATATAATTCAACAATGTAAGTCAATCCATACCCTATGATGTAGGTATGATACAACATAACACATATAGGTGGGGAAAATAATATTGAAATATTATAATACTTGTGTTCAACATAACATAATATTTCAATATATTTAGATAGTCTAATACATAGGTGGGGAAAATAATCATCAACTTAATCTTTAAACTTATAAACTGGACTAAATTAATAAGTCTCAAATGTACTAAACTTCATAAACTTAAATTGAACTCACTGAACTTAGCCCTATTTGATTTGTCTAAAAAAACTTCGAATTGACTTAATCGTTCTAAACTAAATAGAAGAATACAAATAAGTTAGTATGAAATGAATTTAATATAATTGAATTTAAGGTGAAATGTAAAATGCATATATTTAATAAATCTAAACTGAATTGAAAATGAACTAAAAAACAATAAGGTCCACCAGATTCGTCAAAAAATATCTAAACTGAATTCAATTGAACCTAAATTAATCGAACGACACTGAATGAGCTCAGACTGAATTGAACTAAGCTTATGTGAAGTATAAATTTTCAAGTAAAACTCGAACTAAGAATTAATAATCTGAAAAGAACTGAATTTTAGGTGAAATAAACATAATCTCTAAACATAAATAAACTGAATATAACTTACCATAATGCAGCTTCGAACTACACTGATTTGCGTAGATGTTTAGGCCGGTGATCAGTGCCCCGCGATTCTACAAATATGACGAACCCTCGTTCTAGTAAGGATTAAGATAATCATACAATTAATCTAACCATTAAGTCTAGGATGTTGATATTTAACTAACAATTACAATGTCTAATAATCCAAGCTAAAGCTGCTTTGTGCTGTTAGGCGATAAAAATGGTTAGGAACTTAGGATATGCTCCATTGCTCTACTTAATTTAATGGAAAACGATTACCTTATAGTTCGATTTGATTGAAAAACTTGGAACTAAATTGTATTTATTAAATTAGAACTGAACTGGACGTAATAAGTTTGAAATGGACTCAACTAAAGTGAGAATAAAAATGAGTTGAATTGAAATTAACGAACTTGAACTAAACTTAACAAAACTGATTTTAAAGTGAAATGAAACATAATTAGGTGTATATGAGTATGTATACCACATGACTTAAATGAATATGGACATCTATTAATTGATGACCTGACCTGTTGTGAGCTGAGATTATGATCCTTTTGACCGGCGTGATTACTAATAGAATGATATTTGGATGATATGATGATTTCACAAATTAACATAAAGTCCTAATTTGGACACTCTGTATCCACCTGTGCGCGTACTAGGAAACTTTCAATGGGTAACCTTGGAGTTCTTATGGATGGATTTTCGATATTAAATTTTGGAGGCAATTTTCTAACGATTTGGCCCATTGCAGCCGAGTACCTGACTCTTGGGTCAAACGTATGGTTATCCTGGGATGTTGTTTGAATGATATGTTGATCTCATAAATCAACATATACCTCATTCGCGCATTGGAAAACTTCTCCACGGTTCTAGACTGATGTCCGGATGATATGTTGGTCCCATGAATTAAGACAAGTCCTAATTGGTGTATTTCATCCTCACTCATGCGAACATAATAAAACTTCACTACAGATCACCCATCTTAAGAGTGATCTGGACCAAATACACGTAATATTGGAGTTATTATGATTTATGATAGATCAAGTTATTAGTAAAACACCATTAGTAGTGGTCTCTTTCAATTTTTTTCTTTTGTTTATTAGTATAAATGATGTTCTCAACTCGTTTAAACTCAATTAAATTTGAGTGTTGCATTTATACCAACTTTTTAAATGACATGAAGTTATTAACTTTGGTACAACACCTACCTACTCTGTCGTAATCTTCAAAAACAAGCAGAAAAAATGCATCTAGCCAACCATGTCGGATTTGGAACAATTTGAATATAGGTAGCTCTACAAATCCCTCACCAATATTGACTTCTGGACAAGATTGTTGATTCAAAATCCTTTCCTATCATACCATACCACTAGGCCCTAGCAGCCGTTCATGGTTGTCCCTTTCCTTAGAAGAAAAAGAAAACGAACTCCATTCGTCCCAATGAATTCTATTTTATTGGCCCGCGCTCAACTTAACTAGACCTATAAGAAGTGACGTATCATTTACCTATAGTGAGAGAAAAAATGAAGAACACAAAACGAGTGTATATCATTGCTAAAATATATGATTTAACAAGTATAACAAAGTATTCATTCAGTAGAAAAAAAAATGAATCGTGCATTTTCCTAAACTATTACACCAATAATTACACTCTAGGAAAATTATAGGTAAATGATACGTGTTCAATAAAATGAATCGACCTCTCACTCTCTCATTCATTGCCTAGAGAGGTTAAACCAATTGTGCTAAATCTTGAACTATGTTATATTTAAAATAAGTAATGTTATATACTAGTACTAATTTTTATTTTTAATTCCAACCCGTGTTCTGCACGGACTGGATTTGTTCTCCCTCCGCTCCTGATTCTATATAAACCAAAACCTAGCTCCGATACCATGTGACAAATGAGTTAGCACTTAACACCACAAATGATGGTGTGGACTTGTGTATTGGAACTAAATTATTAAAGATTAAAGATTATTATTTTATTTTATAAAATTAATTATATAAGTGTGAAAGTATAATCAAGGGTTATAACAATTTGATTCAGTTGCCAAAACATTTAGTGATTCTGAAAATCTTTATTGATTTTTTTTTCCTTCTTTTCATTTCAAGTAATAATTGAGTCCAGATTTTAGGGACTAATTTGAAAATTTTTAATAAATAACTTGCAATATACAATCAATGTTACTTACAAATTTCTAAATCTAACACATATATTCCATCTTTTTCTCCTATTTTCGTAATCTGAATTTATAAAAATATGCATATTTAAAAATAATTCCGACTAATAATATAGGAAGATTACAAATAATATAGGAAGATTACAACAGTGGCTAGCTAGTTAAGAAAATATACAACAAATCCTATATACAAGGAAACTAAATTAACTTGTAATCAATTAGTTCGATCGATCACAGAAAGACTAAATTATCCTTAAACATAAGCATCTTGCTGAACATAATTCTAATTTTTTTTGAAGAGGCAAATTTATTCTAATACTACTCCTACTCCTACACTAATACTACTCCTACACTAACCAAATACCAACCTTATACCTCCACACCAATACCAACCTTATATCACCAAATAAATATCCACCTCCGGGAATCGAACCCGAAACCTCTCACCATTACACTCGGCACCTTACCACTGCACCACCCCCTGAGTTCACGAACATAATTCTAATTGAAAAGATAACGTATAAACTTGAACTGAACCGAACCTACTAGCCACTAGTAGTACTTTTTATGTTATGAGTTGGTGAATGTGCATCCAAGTTCAGCTAGCTGCTGGCAAACACAAGCAGGAATTGATTGAGATGAATCAGATAACGCACAACGTACATATTGCATCCTTACGTGGACTGACATTAAGCTATTATCAGTTTATCACAAAAAATTATTAGACTTCAGTTCTATTTTAAATTTATCGGGATTTTTAATCAAGAATAGTAACCGGAGTTTTAATTATGTAAGAATAGAAATATGTTAAGCTTAATCAAATGCCAAACGAAATTTTTAATGTTATATCGGATTAGGGGTTTAACCCAACTCTTTAACCAAGTGTGTGACTTGTAAATAAAGAAGATTAATGTTGACAGGATCACAGAAACATAAGCATGTAGCATCTCTTACTATCTAAAAGTATTGAAAGGAGTTGGGACACCATTTTCCTAATTTTGACCATCTAATTAATTTTGACTTTTTCTAATCTCTCCTCTTATATCTCCCACATTAGTATCTCTTGCTATCTAAAAGCAAACATATTGAAAGGAGTTGGGACACCATTTTCCTAATTTTGACCATCTAATTAATTTTGACTTTCTCTAATCTCTCCTCTTATATCTCCCACATTAGTATCTCTTACTATCTAAAAACAAACATATTGAAAGGAGGTGGGACACCATTTTCCTAATTTTGACCATATAATTAATTTTGACTTTCTCTAATCTCTCCTCTTATATCTCTCACATTATTATCTCTTACTATTTAAAATCAAACACATTAAAATGAGTTGGGACACAATTTTTCTTATTTTGACCATCCAACTACTTTTGACTTTACCATTCTGCAAAAAAATGTTCTCTCTAAAACCTCTCCATATCCTCAAGGAAACCCTATCTCCTAAAACACCCCCATAAATCCTTGATCTCTTTTCCTTCCCCAACGCCTACTCTGTCTCCTAACAATCGTTTCACCTTCTCTTTGCCCGAACTGCTATTTACTCCGTTTGCACCCAGAGCTTTCAATTCTAGTGGTCCTTTGTAATTAACCTCTGTCCAACATCATCATGGATACTCAACCATGCGCAAGTATTGGAAAGGAGGAGTTGGCTTGCTTGGCCAATAAGGGAGAAGGGGATTCTCCAGAGTCGGCCCCTTCAAGTTCGAACTCCCTCTTTGCCGACAAGGATGCTCCGCGGCACAAGTTACAAAACTATATTGCGGAACCCCAACCTATCCCTATTGAACTACCACAAGTAACACCTAAAAAGCTCTATAAAGATTTGGTTACTCCATATAATCTCCCTAATCTTTTCCCTACCTGGAATGATAGTAATACCAATAATTCTGAAAATGTTAACAAAAACACCACAAAATCTCCTAAGAATGCCCTTACTCTGGAACTTAGCCCGGAGGAATATGCACTTTTGTGTAAACCATGGGAACAAGCGTTAATTGTGCAAACTGTGGACTATAAGATTATCATAAGAGATATAGGAAAACATCTACAAGGTCTTTGGAAAACTCAAGCTAATATCCTTGCTACGGAACTTGGGGATGGATTTTACATCATAAAGTTCAAAGCGGAGAATGATTACACCAAAGTTCTTACCGAAGGCCCGTGGCACTTATTCTCCTACTATCTGGCCATTCAAAAATGGAAACCAGGTTTTAATACTTCGAAAGGCATCCTTGATACCATTTCAATATGGATACAGTTACCAAACCTACCTATTGAATTCTTTGAATTCAATACTCTTTTCAAGATTGCTAGTTTACTTGGCCGACCGATTAAGGTGGATCCAAACACTCTAAGCCTTGCTAAGGGTAAATTTGGAAGAATCTGTGTGGATGTTGATATAACCAAACCTCTCCCTCAAGTTATATTTCTTGGTGAATCCATGCAACTAGTCACCTACGAGCTTAATCTCTCGTTTTGTCATAATTGTGGCAAAATTGGTCACACAAATCTACAATGCCAAAGCCCATCCTATGTACCATTGGAAGAAACTGGAAATAATCTCGGATGGAGTATCATCAAACGGGCTTTACGAAAACCTACTAGTAATAAAAACAATAACTCACCCTCCAACCCTCCTTCCCCAAACCCTAAACCGAATACTTCTAGTACAAAATCTAATGAGTCCAAATCACCAACCACCTCAACCAACAATACACAAACAAACAAAGACACACCTATTATTGACCTTACAACCAAAGGAATATTTGATAAGGCCAACCCCTTATCACAAAACCCAAATCCTACTTCTCATACCACTAGTGGACAAAATATTCACCAACCCCTAAAGTCCACCCCTACACAAGTTAATATCCCAAAAAATTCCCATATCTCACCTAAGTCCTCTTACCAAAATAACCAAGATTTGGACATGCAAAGTCCGATCTGCATGCAATCTTCTTCTTCCACTCTCTTGGTTTACGAGAAAGATAACCAAGACAAACAAGTTACTACCTACAATAACCTTCAATCTAAACCTATAAATAACAGCCCTATTAAATTATCAAACACATTCTCTGCTCTATCCCAAGACAATGATTTAATATTTAACTCTAATACCAAGAACTACACTAATACCCCTCCTAGTCCCAATAACCAACTTCCTTCTCCTTGTAACTCACCACATAACCTTTCCAACACTCCCTCCAAAAGTCACTTTCACTCTTCCTCTCATCCCGCTCGTGCTAATCCAAGCTATGTCAACTATGCAGTCACCTCAACAAGTGAACAAAGAAGTAGCCATCCAAATCTCCAGCTCCAGTTCCGACATGAGCACGGAGAGCAGTCGCACACCGTCACCAATACGCCAGATTTACCCAATGCCACTCCAGTCGCTCCTTTGAGCAATCCCACAATGCATCCAGACATGGAGACTTCAAGCAATGCTCTGAACTCACCATTGACACCAACTCCCCGAATTCTCCAGGAAGCAATCTCTCTCCTCCGCCATCAACCTCCCCCACCTTCCAGAGCAGCTGTAGCCTCCCCCAACTTCATCACGCCACTCAGCCAAGCCAGCCTAGCCCTAGCACCACCACCCCTTCCCATGCAGAACCCCATGCAAACCAACTCAAGCCAAACTCAACCACTGGTGTACCGTCGCTCTCCGACGCGGCACAGGCGCAACATGGGAGCAAAACCTCATCCCTGGAAACCTATTCCGAGGGAGAATCAACTGACAGTAAGAATTCCGACCAATCAATTTCAAGGAGCCCTACAAGGAAACGAAGGGTCTTACCCAAATGGTGCAAGCAACATGGGAAACTCAATAACCCTAAACCAGTCAAGCTACGGTTATCAAAATCTCGAGCCAAATCCTCGTCCGTTTCAGCACCATGTACCACAAGCTTGGAACTCCAATCGAATTCCACCCCGTCCATTTCAAAATCTTCTGAGGCAGCTCCCAAATCCCCAATTTCAGCCACTCCAGGGGAACCCAATCAATTTGGGAACTCAATTGAACTTGAGCAGCCCACCCCAAATTCACCACCCAGGCCCAATAAGGCCCATCCCTTTCCGCCCATTACCCACAAACTTCCAACCCATGTTTCAACCCAACACGAATCTGGGCCTTACCATCTCAGGCCCAAGTCTTCCAAGCCCAACTCCACTAAACCGGCCGATTTGGAGACCAACCAGACCGGCCTCCCCAAACACTTCAACCAACCCCTCTTCCACCCCGACCGACACCATTCCCCACCAGCTCCCTTGGCCACCCACTCCGCCGGCACTCACTCTGTTTCCGGTGATTCCAACATCCCTCTCTCACCTAGCCTGCCAGAACTCCCACATCAATCCGCCATCACCTCTCAATCTCAGTCTCTCACTACAATCGGAAATCACCCGCACACTAAACCTCAATCTAGAAAAGCTGCACAAAACCTTCGAGCGGGTCAACACCAACGAATTCAACATCCACACGTTCTTCTCGGAACCGCTCATCTATCAAATGTCGAAGACGACGAACTCTCTGTCTTTTCTCTACAAGAATTTTCCGGCTCACAACCTCTTAGGGCCTCAGATCTCACACTCCCTCCGACTGTCACCGGTGGAAAACGGGATCTGCCCGCCAATATCAGCGAATCGGTTGCCAAGAGGCAACGGATACCAAACCAGTGCTCAAAACCCAGCCTTTGATCTTACGTCCATGAAGATCTTAGCCTGGAATGTTCGAGGAGCCGGGAAACCGGAGTTTGTCCGAGAGCTGAAGAACATCATTCAAGACTACAGGCCTACAATGGTGCTGCTAATGGATACCAGGGCAAGTACAGAAGTTTCGGAAAATATAATCAAAACCTTGGGCTTTACGGGTTACAAAGTTTTTGCTCCCAACCCCAATCATCCACAAGTTGGGGGATTTTGGATTCTTTGGAAGGGTGGACAAGGAGATATGAAGGTTTACCAGCTGTCGGATCGCATTGTGAATGCAGAGTATTGCTTCTCCCCTGCTTGCAACCCCGTCACAGTCACCACAGTCTATAACAGCCCACAACAACAATCACAAGAACAGGTATGGTCTGATCTAACCAACCTTGCTTCTACTATACATATGCCTTGGTTAGTTTGCGGAGATTTCAATAGTTACTTGCATCCTTATGAGAAATTAGGAGGAACTAGACCTCATTGGGGTAAGATGAATAGATTTAGATCATGTTTGAATGACTGCAACCTGGAAGATTTAGGTTTTTGTGGCCCCCTTTACACTTGGTCTAACAGACAGTTTGGTCCTAGTTTCATTTGTGAAAAATTGGATAGAGCCTGTGCTAATAATAGTTGGATTGCTCAATTCCCCAACACTTTTGTTAGAAATGTCCCTGCCTGCAACTCTGACCACACCTTTATGGTCATTGATACTAGACAAGGTAATAGGAACAAGGTCCAGAGATTTAGGTTTGAATCTGCCTGGTTGGAGAACAAGTTGTTTCACACTAAGTTTAAACACCTTTGGGAGAATAATAAGAACACCAGTAACCCCCTAGATTTCTTAAACCTTACTAGTAAACTTGCCATAGAAGCCCCTACCTGGCCTTTAGCCACTCTTCACAGTATTAACACAGAAATACAAAGGACTAAACACATCCTCTTAAATAACTACCTTAAAATTCATACCAACCCTAACCTCTTGGGCCAAATAGACCAAAATCTCAGAAACTACATCAATAACTTATACCACCAGAAAAGTATATACTGGGCTCAAAGAGCTAAGAAGAATTGGATCAAGGTGGGAGATTCTAATAGTAAATTCTTCCATGCTTTTGCCTCTAACCAAAAAAGGAGAAACTTTATACATGGCATAATGGATGATAACCAAAACTGGATCACTGATGAAGCTAAACTGACTCAAAACCTTCAGGAATTCTTTCAACTGCAAAACACAACTACACATACAGATCTTAGACCTTTCCAAGACCTCAACATTCCCAAACTCACCAATGTGCAAAACTCAACCCTAATCCAGGAAGTCACTGACCAAGACATCTTGGAAGCTGTTAAACAAATAGGAGCTGATAAAGCCCCTGGTCCTGATGGGCTTAATGGCCACTTCTATCACTCTATGTGGCCTACCATCAAAGATGAAGTTTGTAACCTCATTAAAAATTTCTTCAACACTTGTACTATGCCTCCTACTCTCAACCACACTCATATTGTCCTAATTCCTAAAAGAGCTAACCCTAGGCTCCCCAGTCACTTTAGACCTATATCCCTCTGCAATGTTGCTTATAAAATTATATCTAAAATCCTTGTCAACAAGCTTAGACAGTTCCTCCCCTCCCTCATATCCCCTTACCAAAATGCTTTTGTCCCTGGAAGACAAATCAGTGACAACATACTTCTTGCCCATGAGCTTCTTCACACAATGAATAGAAAAAAAACTTCTAAACAATACTATATGGCACTAAAATTGGATATGGAAAAGGCCTATGACAGGCTTGAATGGGACTTTATTCTGTTAACCCTCAAGAAATTCAATTTTCATCCTTCCTTCATAAGCTGGATCCAACAATGTGTCACCACAGCCAGCTTCCAACTTATTGTGAACAACAAACTTTCTCAACATTGGACCCCTTCAAGAGGAATAAGGCAAGGTGATCCAATCTCCCCCTATATATTTATACTTTGCCAGGAAATGTTTGTGCATTACATCCTCCAACAAGAATCCCTTAATCAATTCACTAGCCTGAAATCTAGCCCTCAAGGTCCAAATATCCCTATATTATGCTTTGCAGATGATTGCCTCATTTTTTGCAAAGCTAATAAAAAATCAGTCAAAGGTATACAGAAATGTTTAAACACTTATGCTGAAGCATCTGGCCAAAGCATTTGCTGGACCAAATCTAGAATCCTCTTTTCCCCTAATATTGCTAGATACAGGAAACAACAAATTATAAGAGATCTGGGGGTAATCACCAACAAGAGGATGGATAAGTACCTAGGTATTCCCTTCATGCTGGGGAGGAAAAAAAGGGATTACTTTGACACTATTGTGGATAGAATCAAAACCAAAATAGATACTTGGTATAACAAATACCTATCCTATGCTGGAAGGGCTCTCCTAATCCAAACAGTTACCAACACCATCCCCTCATACTTTATGTCTGTGACCAAAATCCCAACAACTTGCATTAACCTCATCAATACCTGCAACAAGAAATTCCTATGGAATGGGAACAAAATTACTAATAAAAAGGCCAAAGTAAACTGGAAAACCACTTGCTTGCCAAAACAGATGGGGGGCCTTGGCATAAGGGATCTTGACTCTCTTAACAAAGCCTACCAATTGAAACTACTTTGGAGATTACTCAAAACAGATACCACCCTGTGGTTCCAAGTCACTAAACAAAAATATTTTCCTAACTCTGATATTTACAATGCCTTACCTAAACCTCATCATAGTGGCCTCTGGAAGAATGTACTCTCCCAAAAAAACCTGCTTAGAGGTGCCATTTCCTGGCAACTAGGAGATGGCAGTTCTATTAATATTTGGAAGGATAAATGGTTCCACAATTATACCTTATTAGAATTATGCCAACACAGTCCCACCAACCCTGTTAACCCCTCCAGCCTGGTCAAGGAGTTTATTTGTAATGGCACCTGGAATAAGGAACTTCTTCAACTATACCTACCACTTAAGATTGTAGAAAAAATCATGAATGATACTTCCCCTGACATGAACTCCTCTGACCTGGCCTTCTGGCATTACACTAAAGAAGGGTCCTTCACAATTAAAAGTGCATACAATTATATCATTAACCTAAACAACCCCCTCTTGGTTTCTTGGCCTTGGAAAAATTTCTGGAAATTAAAAGTCTTCCCTAGAGTAAAGTTCTTTCTCTGGTTGGCCCTACTTGACAAACTACCTACTGCTCAACACCTCAAAAGAACCCACTGCATTGAATCCCCTGTTTGTTCTCTGTGCAATCTTACAGAAGAAAGTATTAATCACCTACTTTTCAAGTGCCCTGCATTCTATCAGTTCAGAAGCATTGCTATTTCCAATCCTAACCTGGATACCTTACCTGAAGTCCTCTTCCAGAAGATAGAGAATAAAGCTGAACAACTCACCACTCTTACCAGTCTTTGGATTATTTGGAAAGCTAGGAACAACTTTATATTCAGAAAGGAGAAGATCAATATATATCAACTGCAACAGGAATTGCTAAGAACAATGCAAGATCTCTTCTCTACTATTAATAGAACAAGTAATCCCAAGCATAAAATCAAGCAGCTATTTCAATGGCAAGCTCCACAACATGGAAAAATCTGTGTTAATACTGATGCTGCACTGGATAAGAAGTATAACCGTGCTTACACTAGTGCAATTATAAGGAACCATATGGGAGATTTCATTAGGGCAGCTACTGCATACATTGGTAATGAAGATGTGGACACTTCTGAACTAAAAGCCATTGAACTTGGCTTACATCTATGCACTTAATGGGAACTAGTTGATGTTGTTATCCAATCTGACTCTAAATATGCTGTACAATGCATTAACAGGAAGGTGAAGCCACAGTGGAAGCACTGGAAGCTGCTCCAAGGAATATGGAGGAAGATTGAGAATACCAACTCTCAAGTTCATTTTGTTTATCGGCAATGCAATAACTTGGCTGATAAATTAGTTAAGAAGAAGATGAAAGAAGACAGAGAAAGGCTGGAGACAAGACTCAGGCAACTTAGTGAAGAACATGAAGATTCATCACTTGATAATCTGATTAATTCTAGGGCCCATCTTGACCCTCTTTTGTGTAACAATGTTTTTATTTTGGATATCTGCCCTGCGTGGCTTACTGAATGGATTCGCATAGACCGCTCTCTTAAGAGCAGTAGACTTGTATTTTGTATGGATAGCGGATCAACCCATGCTGTAATTCCTTAGTTTATTTTAATGAAGTTTATCAAAAAAAAAAAAAAAAAAACTACTTTTGACTTTCTCTAATCCCTTCTCTCATATATCTCTCATCATTAGCATATCTTACTAGCTATCTAAAAATTAAACACCTTTGGAGTTTGGACACCAATTTTCTAACTTTTTTACTATCACTTATTTTAGAGTACTACTTATTTAAAAAAATATATTTCAAGGTAGTTATAAAATCAAAAGTTGATTTTGATTAATTTCCCTATTTTAACTTTGAAAATAGTTATACAGTGTAGTTATTAGATATTAGATCAAAAGTTGTGTTTATTACAATTTATACAAAAAATATATTTATGGAAATATCAAAAATAAAATTAAAAATCATATAAATATTAAACTACATAAATATTGAAAAAAATACATATACTTCACCATATAAATAAAATGAGAACGCGTGCCAATAATACTAGTACTCCGAAAATTCATTCTATCTCGGATTAATTTCAGTTTTGTTACAACAAAAATATGCTATACTTTGAACGCAGTAAATCAAACCACCCGTTATCATTTGATTTCATACGAACTTGTGACATGTAAAAGTTTATCAAACCACCCGTGACCCGTTAAACTTGTATGATGTTAATCAGTGAGATCAATTGAGGCCAAAATTCGACTAAGGCATCGATTTGTTGTTTGGAACTCAAAAATATAGACATAAGAATGCAAATTCCTTTTTTTTTTTTAAACGGCAAAAATTTTCATTAATAAGAAAAGAACATATATAAAAAATGTTCGAAAGCAGTTACAAAGATGTCACAGGCATCATGCACCAGACACAGCCGAGATTAACCTTTCTGAACCCCAAACACAGACTTCACCTAAACCAACACCCGATACTTAAACCTCCAACACCCAGACCTTAAGTACTCCGTACTATTAATCACGAATATCATATCTCTAAATTAAGCTTCAGTTACTCTACAGTCTACACCAAACCGTCTATTAAAAGACATGTTGCATCAAACAATTGATGGAATATCTGTGGTGAAGACTTTGATGATTCCGTCGTAATTTTGGCTAGCTGTAACTATCATGCATTCTAGAAATGGGAATGATAATTAATCATCTTTTAATTTCTTTATTTACAAGTCAAAAGGTGAACACACTGATCTGGCTAATGATGTAACCATCATATCATATCATATCATGCTTGTTTTTCATATTCTTCTTCTTTTTATATATGTGGTTCATGCACGCTTAATTAGCATCATGATTCATGATTATTATTCCAATGACTGCTACTACTACTGTTACCATATATTAATTCCATAAGAATATTGTTTGGCTGCAAAAGCTTACTAGAGTTTTAGGATTGACAGGAACAAGCACAACTACTTATCCTAATCGTGATCCTGCTTTAATTCTGGATGATGAGTATCAAAATGCCCCACGCATCCATGATTCTTAACACGAGTAGTGCATGATCAAAGATCTTCCACAGACCACTATAGATATAAGAATAATATAAGATACGACTCGCGGCCGGTTCTAACCCTACATATGTGACATGTTCAACCGCTTACGTTTTTACAATTTAAAGGATGAAAATTTGAAGGATTATGCTTAGTAGGTACACTAATCAGAGTAGGGTATTAAAAAGAAAGAAAAAATCTCACTATGAAGTGTCTCTTTTAGAACCGACAAAAAGATCGAGGATAAATTTATCAACTAGTTTATAAGTTCATCTCGATAAGCTTATTTGATCATATTGACAAGTAAGTTGTTGCATGTACGCCTAGCTTATTAAATTAGTTGTAGGATAACCGTCTTACCAACCGAGATCTACACTTCGTGTCATAAAGAGTTTAGTTATGGTTTTTGTTTAGAATATATATATATATCCTCAGATAAATCATGCTTTTGAAAAGGTATTGGAAAATAAGTTTAGCAAAGTATCTGATACATAGTTATAAGGGTGCATTGAATTTTAGTACCTCCGTAGGATGCTTAATTACATTTTAAACCTCAGTAAAAAATCAATTACATTTTAGTCCAAATATCAAGTTTTTAAATTTTTTTGTGAAACAACCAAACAAGACTTAAGTTTATAATTTGCATTAATGCCCTTCAATTTTAATTTATTATTGTTTCAACTCCTACACTTAACAAAATTATAATTACATATCTATATTTATTAATCTTACCCAAATATTTTAAATTACAACTAATAAACCCTAATTAACATTTTTAAAACTTTAATTCTCCTAATTAATCAATAACTAGTCCTAACCCGTGGCGTTGCCACGGCATGGTTTTATTTTTGCTATATTAATATAAAGTGGGATAATTATATTTTTAAAAAAATTAAAGAAAAATAATTTATAAATATATATAATATATCAAAAGTATCAATTGATAAAGTGAAAAAAAGAAGTTTGAGTGATTTATCTAAACCTGCAAAACAAATACGAAAAATATTAAAGATCTATCAGTTAGTCGCCGAAACACGATAAATAAAAAGAAGCAATAGTTGGTTTTGATAGGAAGAAGTTACACCTCACAACTCAGGAAGCCCCTCATTTTCAAGCCCTTCTTGGTAACCCTCTAGAATGCAACGCATAATTGACCATGACAAAAAAACTGGATTGGGTAAGTATAACCCAACTTGAGCGCGTGACTGGCCCTGATTCGTATTCATTGTCATGGCATAACCCACTGACATAGGAAACTACATGGAAATGAATTGGAAACTTGGTCAAATCAGAATGTGTCAAGTCCATAGACGGGATATCGACCTCTTGATCATTCGTCCTCGCAATCATCAATTCCTGACACCACCAATCTAGTATTATTGCACAATACCTCATCATGGTCTATATTCTTCAGTAACATAATTGGACATCCTATTTTAAGCTGAATGAGGTGGTTTGGCATACCAGATGCACCAATTGTCTTTAAAAGTCTACGGAGTAGACATCTTCACCATTCACCGTATCATCCTCATTAGGATAAATTCTATCAGAACAAAAAAAAAAAAAAACAAAATAACCAATAATAATTGTAAAAATCACAAAAATACACTTCCAGAATGATTTATATACTTTAAGAAGAAAATTACCTAATTACAAAAAATTACCAGTTTCTCTTTTTTCTACTTTGATTAAAATACACATACTTCACATAACCATTAATAAACTACTATATACTACATTCATGAACACATATCAATATATAACACCTACATGTACAGCTCGCACGCATACCGACTTC
>JAYMSL010001962.1:0-15465 GCA_036897195.1 Plantago coronopus
AAGTGCCTTGAATTCGATTGTTCTAACGGATTATCCCCGCAAGGTATTCGTGAAACCCAGGCATTGAATTAAGGGTCGAATAATCTTGTTCGGAAAGTGTTTACACGATCCGTATAGATATCCCAGATTTTGTCACACTCTCCATATTGTTCATATCATCGTTGAAGACCCCAGAGGAAGAACACCAACATCCATCAAGGTCCCGATGAACGTCGTTTTGTTCGTAAAATAATTTTGTAGAGCCAAGATTTATTTTAACAATGAAAAGATTTAAGTGCAGTGGTAGTGTTGTCTCTCAAGGAAATAAATATGATGTAGTTTATACCACTACGATTATCTATCAACTAGAAAACTAAGATGCGAATACGAAATATAAAATCAGGATAAAGACATGGGACGTTAACATGAATTCATCTCAGTTGTCTTCATTTAGTTATAGGATGATTGTGAATAAATTCCATGTGTCATACAGGCAACACACTATGTCGAATGATGCATATAGGGTGAATATTCATAGGGAAGGGGAACACATACAATCCTAACTTTAGTTCTAAATAACCTTTGTGTTCAGCACAAAGTCACGCAGTGTGACTGGATTGTCTACATAGGGTTATCAATTCATAGACAATGCTTATTCATGGTTCATGGAATATCAAGATTTAAACAACATGAACCACATATCCAGATTTAACTAATCAAATGAATTGAGATTCGTTAGAGTATATGGGGAATTATCATATCGATTTCAAGATGCATATATTAGAACATAAGGTAGGAGAATATCGAATTCAAATACATGAGATGCACAAATACTGTGATACCCCAGATAATAATTATCGAGTTACTCTAATTTAATGTAGTATTATTAATATCTTTCATTTATACTTTTGCTATTTGCCATGACTATTTAATTTGGTCTATTACTATTTTAGTTTGCGAGTAGTACTAATTATATTTACCGGTTCGCCGCGCCGTTTAAGTTCAACTTTTCGTAAGCTTTGTCGAGGAAACTAATCGAGGGATTCTATATTTATTTGACTCGTGGTCTTAGCCACATATTATTATAATATTTAATTTAGCAAGCTCGACGATTTTTATAACCGAAAGTCGTAACCGTGCAAGCAAGCACGTGCAAGTAATTCCTTCTATATTTTAATATATAATCACTTGGCTTTCATTCACTCTTATCCCACGCCACCTTGCAAACCTTGGAGCTGTCTGCTTCATTTTAACCAGCCCCATTTACCTGCCACCTCCTACTTGTTGATGACTACTCACCTTGTTACTTTCCACCTCCTCCTTCCTTCTTTCTTCTTGCAACTTGGAGACTCATTTCTCTTCACTACACTCTCAGAACTCCCGTGAGTTTTTCCCAGCACCTTAGGTAACATTTTCTTGTCCCTATGATCATTATTATTGGTATTATATGCTGCTGCTGCGTTTATATTGCTTAAGACTTATAGTTCCGTTCTACCGATCGTTTTTCGCGTTATAGTGTTTCGATTGCTTAAACCCTTCCGTTCCACCTTATACCTTGATGTCTTGATGTAAATTAAAGATTTGGATTTAGTTTGAATCTGATTACATTGGTTTTTAGGGGCGGTACAATGTTTGTCCTATTTGTAACTGCGTATCTGAATCTATAATGCACTTACTTAAGGATTGTACTTATGCACGTTTAATATGGGCCTTATCTCCATTATCTGCTAGTTATTTAACAGTCCAGTCTGATGAGCTAGATATTTGAATTGAGCAGGTTCGCAAGGCATGTGATGTTACTGAGCTTGCGTACTTTGTTACAATCTGCTGGTGCCTTTGGAATAACAGAAACAAGAAGGTGCATCAAGATCATACATATGAAGCCAGTGACACCATCCAGTTTGCGCAGAAGTATGTACATGACTACCAAGCGGGACAAAGACTATACTCTCCACCACATGCCCAGGAAGATGTGCAACAGTGGTGCAGCCCGGCAGATGATGTTATCAAAATTAATTTTGATGCAGTGTGTAATCCCAACAATGGTGCATCAGTGGGAGTGGTCGCAAGAAATAATATGGCCGGGCGAGGTAATAGCTTGGCGACGCAACAAATTTCGGCATATAATTAATCCGGCAATAGCTGAATGCCTTGGACTCCGGGAAGCTGCTCTCCTAGCTTTACATTTCCAGTTCACTAAGGTTATCTTTGAAGGTGACAATGCAAGGGTGATCCAAACACTTTAAGATACAACAGCTTGCATGTCTGATTTGGGTGCTATAGTTGAAGATATTCGTAGTATTTCTTTACACTTTGTTTCTGTTTCATATGTTCTAGTTAGACGTTCAACTAAATCTTTAGCTCATAGTCTAGCCAAAAATGTTGACGGTTTTTGTCAAGGTACTAGGTTACTTCCTCCAGATGTAAACTATGTCCTACCAAGTTCTGATTCATGAATGAAATTCAATTTTCCCCGGAAAAAAAAAAGGATAATGGTTTTTAGGTAATTTCTTTTAAAAATCTACTTTTTAGTCGAATCTCCCAAAAGTTTCTCCTCATAATTTAATACATGTTTAATGTAGGAGTAATACAATGCTTTCATATTCATTTTGGTTAACAAACGGTTTGTCAAGTATTATTATCACTTTATGTTCTTATTTTCGTTCCTTTTAAATTTTAATGCTTCTCTTTTTCATACTCTATAAACATTTTATTCATCTTACTTTTAAAACAACTTATAGTATTACATTATCCATCTTTTAAGTATTTTTCCAAAGAAAAAAAATCTGCAAGTATAAACATATCTAAAATCAATAATTAGTAAGAAGTTATATATATAAACATGATGTATTTCAAAATTTTAAGATTGTTTACTAAAAATTTAATCCAAGTTTGCTTTAAATCTATTGAGTTCATCTATAAATCTACCCAGTACACTAAAGAGATACAGTGCTATATTCTTATATTATAACGAAAGGTTGTGAAGAATCGTTACCGCATTGTCATTTTAACTGTCTCACTAAACATTATATATATAATTTTGCACATGAAAACTACATTTATATACATGAAAACTACACACTCATTACATATTAGTCTTTTTAATATTTTTATATTTTCATCTTAAAGATTGAAATTTCAAATAAGTTTTTATGTATAATAATTTTATTTGTCTTTATTTCAAATGTTTAAAAATACAACTTTATTGAAAATCGCTCGTCACGCGTATGCGTTGCGTGACATGATTTTTCTAGTTATTATATATACATCTAAAAGACAAGTACACATGTGCTACACAATAGAAATCGAGTATAACTAAAGTGACACACGTGCTACCATTATATGGTGAACATGTTTTCTACCCTTCTCATATGAATTAATTTAGTTTTATCTTTCATATTTTTACTTTCACATTAGTGATGGTTTTTTTTTTTTAAATATATACAATTACAATTACAATGATTCTACGTGAATTTTTAATACAGAGGAAATATCACAATTACGGGATCGAACCCATGATCTCTTGGATTAAGAATGTCTCAGTTAACCACCACTCGACTCACTCGACTAGGAGCGTTTACTTTCACATTAGTTTTCAAGTACCCAAATTAGTTTTCAGGAACTGGTGACCAGGAAGCAACCTCGTCTTCACTCCTCCTCCTCCTCCTCCTGCATTAAACCCTAAACAACAATAGTTTTCAACATCAGCTGCTTCTTCCATGAATTAACTCATACTCTCACAATGCCCTCATCTTCACTCTTGACACACAACTTAAAGCTCAATTTCAGAGGCACAGCCATGTCTCTCTTACGTTTCTCCTCCACACCTTCTTCCCCCCGCCTGTACACTAGGCTATACCCGCACAATCGTATCAAATTTCTCTTCAGTACCTTCACACTCCCCTGCCGTGCTTCCTCTCCCTCCCTCTCGCGCTATAGGAATGCCTCTTCTTTCTCACGAGACTATCGCCACAACAACGGCTATGGAGGAAGGATTGCTTATGAGCACCAATACGAGTCGGACGACGAGCCTGAAGGAGACTATTCCTCATCCTCCAAACAGCTCGTATGTTTTCCTTAATTTCATTAGCTTTTATTACTTTGCCCATCATGATTTCATTTATCAATTTTGTTTCCATCGCAAGTTTGATAAGCTTCCTTGTAATTACGGTGATTTTCTTTACAATTCAAGTGTACGAAAATGAACTATAAGACATGGTTTTGGTTGTAATTTGGGCGTAAAGAAATGAACAAACTCAGGTTAATTGGCAGCTATTGGAGGCACATTCTCGGTCATATTACAAAACTTAACCAAATACCATACTCTCACCGAGTCAATCTAACATCTTCAAACATCACTCCATTCTCCATCCTCTAAAGCTGTGTAATGTAGAGATTGCTTTTTTAAGAGATGACAAGCTTTTCATGAATGATATTGTCACTTTTGTGCAGTGCGGGTTTGTTTGTTGAGGTGGTCTTGAGAGATAACTTTTTTTTTTTTTTTTGAAGTTAAGGAAAAACGGGTTCTTGCGTATTCAGTTACTGATACTACTACATTCAAAATCGATACAAACTGATACTGATACAAAACGGGTACCGAGTATACAATTCACGAGTCAAAAGACCCTATTTAAAACTCACAGGTCATCGGGGTTATCAGTTTTGATCAGTTCTGTATCAGTTTATATAAGTTTTTATCATTTTTGTTTGTATCAGTTTTTATCAGTTTTGAATCAGTGGTGTATATGTGTAAACATAAAACTGGATATTTTATGACCTGTTTTTCCGTAAGTTAAAAAAAATTCTTTCCCAAGACTTTGTATTGTTTATTTTTTCATTCTCTTTATACGATATAGGTACCAGCTTAGATGTATTTGAAAAAAAGTAGAAGAGGTGAATCTAAAAATGCAACTCAAGGACTATTGGCAAATTTATTGAATAATGTTGCAATCTTCGTATAGTTTATCATTAACAATAATAGTAATAATAATACTCCAAAGTATTGTGTTAGACTGTCTCTGATTAGACACACCCTATGTTGAAAACCAAAACACATACTATATGTTTTTGGTTTTCAATATAAAGTGGGTCTAACCATAGACAGTCTTAACATAATGAGACATGCTCATAATATTTGTTTAATTAAATTATTATTATTCTTATTGTTATTATTATTATTATTATTATTATTATTATTATTATTATTATTATTATTATTATTATTATTATTCTGGAGTTATAGAGTTTAGCAACTATACTAAAATGAGTCCATTGACAGGTTAATATTATATGGAACTTAACTTTGCCTGTTTTATTTCTGCTCTAACAATGAAAAATAATGCCGACATTCTGTATTTGTATTTCCAATCAGGATATACATTCCCCCGAAATTATTTTGATGCTTTTATAGATCCCAACTTTGGATGTCAGTTTGAAGGTTCATTGCTACCAGGATGAATTTGAAGGACTTCTTATTTAGTTTTTAGTCCTACACTAAATTTTGCATGGTAGAATCATGGCCAAAGTATACGAGGCTTCTTGTTTTCAATTAGTTGTTTTATTCCTAGCTTATATAAACTCATTCGGCCCTACATAAATTTGTTATTGTAATTTATGGACACTAGACTGCTGGTACTCTGGATAATCTTGAAGATTGGAGGTGGAAACTGACCATGCTTATGCGCAGCAAGGATGAGCAAGAGATTGTGACCAGGGAAAAAAAGGACCGGCGTGATTTCGTGCAACTATCAACACTTGCAACTAGAATGGGATTGCACAGGTGCAGGAAGTGTGCTGACCATTTATTCTAAATTCTTATCTATTATTCTCTATCATATAATTAAAAGTTCTTATTCATTGCAGCCATCAGTATATGAAAGTTGTTGTGTTTAGTAAAGTTCCGCTGCCAAATTATAGGCCGGATTTGGATGACAAACGTCCCCAGAGGGAGGTACTACCAAAATCATATATACCTTTCATCTGTTCCAGTTTTTCAAGGCTTTCATCCATACATCAAATAACTTATTCTATAAAAGTCCTCAAAAATCATCTTTTTTCATTCTATTTTTATATAGATATGATTTCTTAATATATCTATTTTTACTTCATGGTAGTTAAGCAAAACAAGAAAGATGAAATTTCTGTGAAACTAATCCAGTTTTATGACCAGGTTCCTTGAACTTTATGATCTTACCTGTAGAGCAATTTATTTGGTTAAATCTGGATTGTTGCTTACTTACAGGTGATGTTACCAGTTAGGTTGCAGAGGATGGTAGATTCTCATCTCAGGGCTCATCTTTCCAGAAAGTCTGTTAATAAGGAAACCTTAAAGCACAATAATGTTTATTCAGAAATGAATGCGGATCGGAATGTATTTTCGGATGAAGGATTTCATGACCTGGCGGAAACTTCCATCCGATCTGTTGCAGCCGAGAGGATTCTTGCGCGGAGGAGCTTGCAGATGCGCAGCAAACAAGAAGCATGGCATGTTAGTATTAATTAAACTTACGTGTCTACTGGTCTTCTTGTTTATCCTCGTGGTTTGTCTGGAAATCACAGATTGTTTGCAATTGTTGGATGCTACTGCTGCTCACGAAATGCTTGTATATGTATCTACTTCTGCATATTTGTCAGAATTCATCTATTTGAGGGGGGCCCAAATACGGTTCTCATACTCTGAGGATGAATTCTATGACGCCTTCCCACCACTATGTACTGTAGGGAACATAGATTTCGGAGATTAACAATATGTATCCATGCATGGTTACGTTTTTCAAGGCACTGAAAATCATTCATGACATGTTTTATTCTTGGATTTGGGTGAAAATGGGGTTCTAATGGGTTTCTAACTGGCGATATTCCTGAAATATTAAATTAGTAAATTTAACTGTGCATTTTGGTTGACTATTTTCCAACAGGAGTCTTTAGAAGGACAAAAGATGCAAGAATTTCGGAAAACTCTTCCTGCATACAAAGAGAGAGATGCGTTATTAACTATGGTATCTCAAAATCAGGTGCTTATCGGGTTCTCAATGGTGTTATTTATGAAAGTTCGTGTATGTGGTGTATTACTGTCAATTTTTGCTAGTTCTTTGAATTGTATAGAATAAGTACTAATGTTACAATATTTATTCAATGCATGACAGTGTTAGAACTTATATGCATATCTTAACAAGCATCTATTCTGTTGATTTCTTATATATATATATATATATATATATATATATATATATATATATATATATATATATATATATATATATATATATATAATATTTGAAAATTTCTAAATCGATTGGCCCTGTTAAGGTTCTTGAAGATGACTTGATTTCCTAAAAATTTACAGTATCCCATTACACTATTTTCAGCCACTGAAATTATTTAAGCTTAATGATACCCATACTTGTTTGCTGCGTGGCCAGACCCCAGGGATGACACCGCTATATTAAAAGGTTAACTGGGCATCATAACATATTAGGGAAATAAATGGTAGTAGAAACCTTCGAGTGTGAGGAATTTCCCACGATTATCTCAACTGATGAGTTTTCTAGGTAGTTGTTGTCTCAGGTGAGACTGGCTGTGGAAAAACTACCCAATTGCCTCAATACATCTTAGAGTCGGAAATTGAAGCTGCCCGGGGAGCAGCATGCAGTATTATATGCACCCAGCCTAGACGAATATCTGCTATCTCGGTTTCTGAAAGAGTTGCTGCCGAGCGCGGTGAGACAATAGGAGAATCAGTAAGTATCTTACTTCAAGTACTAACTTCAGTGATTTGTATCTTGTAAACAAATTTTTATTTTCTGCTTCATCCTTTTAGGTCGGTTACAAAGTACGGCTCGAGGGAATGAAAGGGAGGGATACTCGTCTTCTTTTTTGTACTACCGGAATCCTCTTAAGAAGATTATTAGTTGACAGAAATTTGAAAGGCGTTACACATGTAATTGTTGATGAGATTCACGAGCGAGGAATGAATGAAGGTACTTGTTACTTGTTATGTTTCCTCTAACTTCGCATCCTTTCATCTTATAATAATGTTATGGCAGACTTTCTTCTGATTGTCCTCAAGGATCTTCTTCCTCGCCGACCGGAGTTGAAACTAATTCTGATGAGTGCAACCCTAAATGCTGAGCTCTTCTCTTCTTATTTTGGTGGTGCTCCAACCATCCACATTCCTGTAAGTTAGTAATGTAAAAATGAATCCTACTGCATGATAGTGATATATGCTGCTATGTATCAGTCAAATAATACGGCCTGATGTTGCCCAGTATTTTGGATTGCCATTCATATAAAGTTAGTCAATTTGTGCATTCATTTCCATTCCAATCTGTTTTTATTATCCACCTTCCCCGGAAAAAACAAGTAGAAGAAAACAATTTTCTCTCTTGCTTTGTTTTTCTAAAGAATAAAACAGATACACATATTTTTGTTTTGTTTTCATCTTCTCTCCTTTTCTGTACATATATCTGTATATCGGTAATTCCAAACCCTCCTTTTTTCTCTACAACTTATTGATTTAAATGATCTATTTAATTCTTGTGTCAGGGCTTCACATATCCTGTTCGGAGTCACTTTTTGGAAAATATCCTTGAATTGACAGGCTACAGGTTGACTTCGTATAATCAAATTGATAATTACGGCCAAGATAAGATATGGAAGATGCAGAAGCAGACTCTTAGGAAAAGGAAAACCCAAATAGCTTCAGCTGTTGAGGTATGAGTTCTTTTCAAGTTCGAACTCTCTATTGGTTCAATATTTTTTCTCTTGATGTCAAAGACTTGTGGAACAGGAAGCACTTGAGACGGCTGATTTCAGGGAGTGTGGTCCTTGGGCTCGAGAATCACTATCTTGCTGGAATCCTGATTCTATTGGCTTCAACCTCATTGAACATGTGCTTTGTCACATATGTCACAATGAAAGGCCTGGAGCTGTTTTAGTGTTTATGACTGGTTGGGATGACATAAATTCTTTGAAAGATCAACTTCAAGCTCATCCATTATTGGGAGATCCAAGCAGAGTTCTATTGCTTGCATGCCATGGTTCCATGGCTAGTGCAGACCAGGTAATCTGGATGCCTTTTACGTTTTAATTAACTTCTCTTTTTCCCAGATGCAATTGTTAGTTTCTGTAAATACATCAACTTGTGTCCAATATTTTATGTTCATGATTTGAGCATTATTAATTCTGTTACTGGATTTTCCTGACGTAACACATTCCAGATTAATAAATGTGTATGAATGAAGGTCATTCATAAACATTTATGAACGACTAAAAATGTCAAATGAATTAGAGCCGCGGGGTGCTGAATACTCTATGGTTAGTGGCTACGCCAATGAGATCATAATTACCCAAGGAGCAATTGCCTGACTAGGAGATTACATTTATATATGGATATTTTAACTTTTTGATATTCGAGATTTTAAGACTGGATAGTTTGGTTAGGGGACTAGAACGTAACGCTTAACTGCTTCTAAAAGATGTGGCCTAAATCAAGTGCGCTGTTTGTGTGTGCACACTGATAGTTGTCTTATTTTCTTTGTGCCCAAATTTGACTTATTTTCTATATATGCTTTTCTTCTGTATAACAGAAATTGATTTTTAATAAACCTCAAGATGGAATCAGAAAGATTGTCCTGGCAACAAACATGGCTGAAACAAGCATAACCATAAATGATGTAGTCTTTGTGGTTGACTGTGGTAAAGCAAAAGAGACATCTTATGATGCATTGAATAACACCCCATGTCTGCTTCCTTCCTGGATCTCGAAGGCTTCTGCCCGCCAAGTAAGACCCTGTACTGACGTACTATTTATGTTGAGCAGTTCATTACAAAATTATATGTGGAAGTGTTTTGGTGCCTATTTAGGCAGTATCTATGCAACAGAACTACTCATTTTAGTGGTTCTTACAGAGGAGAGGCAGAGCCGGGCGTGTTCAATCGGGCGAGTGTTACCATCTTTATCCTCGATGTGTGCATGATGCATTCCCAGATTATCAAGTGCCAGAACTTTTGAGAACTCCTTTGCAGTCTCTCTGTTTACAAATCAAAAGTTTACAGCTCGGGAGCATTTCGGACTTCTTATCTAAGGCCCTACAATCGCCAGATCATCTATCAGTAAGTGCCTAATTGGTGGAGACCCTGCATTTAATTTGCTCATCTCCAATTTGTAATAAAATTTACCGTTGCAATTTTTGCCTATCACTTCTCAGGTTCAAAATGCTATTGCATACTTAAAGATGATTGGGGCTTTGGATGCAGATGAAAATCTTACAGTTCTAGGTAAAACTGGAACTCAAGTCTTAATCACAGTTCTACTGAATTTGTATACTGCTAACCAGATGACTAATGCCGATATGCTGATCATTGTCATTTATTTAATTATTATCTTTTTAATTGCTTTTTGCAGGACACAACTTATCAATGCTTCCGGTTGAACCAAAGCTTGGAAAAATGCTTGTATTTGGGGCTATATTCAACTGCTTAGATCCTATAATGACCATTGTATCTGGGCTAAGTGTTAGAGATCCGTTTTTAATGCCGTACGATAAGAAGGATGTAAGTAAAGCGAAATATATTACTGATTCTGTCATCATTTGGAGTATGATAATCAAGTAATGTTCATGAAAGGCTTCTTACGATCCTTTTTTACAAAGGACCATCGGCCCACTAGCTGAGCAGTTCCTTGGTTAAGTAGTATGATTTGATCACACAATTCTGGAGTTCTTACACTGATGGTTTATCATTATGGCTAACCAAGTATTATGCTATTAGCTGTTGGTATGTTGAAATCAGCATTCAGAGTAATCAAAGATTCTTGGTTTTACTTAGATAAATCTTGAATTGCTTAATTTCATTAGTATTGAGTATTTGTTTGTATGCAATAAAACCTGTGTGCACCATTTCTGCTCCCAATTGAAAAATTTATCTATATATAATAGACACCAAAACCTTCAAGATCAGGTTTAAAGTTTATTAACCACACTGCCTCTGTGACCAAAAAAAAAATGGTGCATCACAGTTGGTTTTAACTCCATCTGTATCTTTTGTACTTCCGTTGTGGTTCTATCTTGCTACCAATCTAAAGAGTGTTACTAAGTTTTATATCTTCATTTTTTTATTCTTCAGTGCCCACAGAATTCCTATTTCTGTTCATGATGTCATATTGTTCTTATTAGCTGGAGAAAGTACTAATGTCAAAGCTTATTGTTTTATTAGCAGTATACTGTCTCTTCATGTACCTTCTTTAATTGATGGATATGATTATAAATGGTTGTAAAATTTACCTTCAGACTCTTTATATTTCATACAGCTTGCTGAGTCCGCGAAGGCCCAGTTTTCTGGCCGTGATTACAGTGATCATCTCACTGTTATCCGTGCTTATGATGGATGGAAGGAAGCTGAAAAGAGGCAAGCTGGTAATGAATATTGCTGGAGAAATTTTCTCTCTGGGCAAACTCTAAGAGCTATGGACTCCCTCAAGAAGCAATTTTTTTACCAGCTTAAAGATGCTGGTCTTGTTGAAGACATTGACAGTTGTAATACATGGAGTCAGGATGACCATCTTGTTCGTGCTGTTATATGTGCTGGGCTATTCCCTGGAGTATGCTCTGTCGTGGTGAGTCAAATAAATTATTGGTAGTAATATCCCAGTTCTGTTTAAATTGATTAATTATTATTATTATTATTATTTTCATTATTATTATTATTATTTTATTATTTTATTTTTTGGTGATTCATTTCTTGGATCTATGTTAGTGGTATGGTTATGTTTTATCCTGGTTTATGATAAATACGTGTTCATGTGGGATAAAGAATTGTCTTCCCTTTGTCGTCACTATATGTTTATTATGATCCTCGTCGTACATTACGAGCCGATGCTTTTATTTTGTCAGTCGTTTGTTAGCTGAGCTCATGCTACTGTAATGCAGTTGTTATCGAGTTTAGGGTCTAAAGTTTTACAAACTTGTATTTTACAGAATAAAGAGAAGTCAGTATCACTAAAAACAATGGATGATGGAACAGTGCTTCTGCACTCGGTGAGAATTCTTCTGTTGTTCACTAGATGATTTTTGGTGAGCTTAATAGTTGTCATTATAGTTGTTTTTAGCACATGGACTAATATTATTTGGTCACTTGGTCAGAATTCTGTGAATGCTCAGGAATCCAGGATTCCATTTCCGTGGATCGTTTTCAACGAAAAAATTAAAGTGAATTCAGTATTTCTTCGTGATTCTACTGGCATATCTGATTCTGTGGTTCTCTTATTTGGAGGAGATATTTCCAGTGACAGACAAGTAAGTTTATTTTTCAGTAAACCTCAAATTGTGTTTATCAAGTATGGAGCTATAGGGCCTTTAGTCAATCAGAGCAATCCCAAGGTGCTATTATACCCTGTAGCATTGTGTTCGAATGAAGTGGCTATAGTGGGTTTAGAATAGTGGGAAATAGCTGCGAGCTATCATCTTATATTATAATTCTGAATGATTGCAACCCTACTTCCTGTTTATTCAATGTATATGTATAAACATGAAAAAGTCTTCCCCCGTTTCCACCTTATTTTCGGTCTATATATATGTTTTAATACGGAATGCCTATTGGGCCCCAGCACTTCTATTTCGCACTCATACATTAATAGATTGACAATTATGTAAATGTAAGTATACTGAAGCCAAGCTTCGGCTATAGCTGTCATCAGGTCAGCTGCTCTGATCCACTATAGGAGATTAATAATACTTTTGTTGAAGTCATAATGATTGTATTTGTCCTTAATTTATCTCGTCAAACTACTAATAAATCCACATTTTACTTATGTTATAGGATGGTCACATGAAAATGCTGGATGGCTATCTGGAGTTTTTCATGAATCCTGAGTTGGCATCAACGTATCTTACTATAAAGAGAGAGCTTGACGAGCTTATTCAGAAAAAGGTATGCATTTTCATAGCTGAGACCACTGAAATAATGATTATACCTAGGCTTACCAGCTAATTTCTCTGTTCGATGTGATTCTTGATTGGGAAGAAAATGCTTTGTTCAGAAAATCTACTACTATCTTGTTAAAATAAAGAGCAAATATCTCTTAATGACCTAGACTCAGAAATTGTACAATTTATCTTGACTAGCTGTAGTTTAGACTAAGTATGTAGAACCATATCAACTAGACACAGTCAAATAGGTGTGTGTGTGTGTGTGTGTGTGTGTGGAGGCGGCACGCCTGTGTTTTTTATGTACATTTTTTATGTTATGACTTGATGCTTTCATACTCCATTGTTTTCTGTTATTTCAATTTTATTACGATGTTCTTGTTTAGTAATCTTCTTTTCCCCATAATATAACTCATTTCAGTGTATGCAATTATATACGTACTTTTGTTATGATTAGATTAGACACATGCTATTAAGTTGGTGAAATCCATGTAAGTAGAAGAGAGACATGTAGTAGCATTTGTGAATAAGTAGTCTTTCAATTGATTTATCTTGTGTGAATTTTCACGTATGAGTACTCTTCCAGTTTATTGCATATTCAAGAGTATGATACTCTTCTCAATGACATTTATTAATTTATTGCATCTGTTTATCCTAATTTGTGGCGCTCCTGAATCCAGCTTTTAAATCCAAAGCTGGACATGCAGTGTCATGATGAACTTCTTACAGCAGTGAGATTGCTGGTCTCGGAAGACCGATGCGAAGGCAGATTTGTGTTTGGGCGGGATGCTTATACATCCTCTAATAAACAGAAAAAGGATAGTCAAGTTAAACTTAAACTTAAAAGTAGTGGTGATGATAACGCGAAAGGTCACCTGCAGACTTTACTTGCTAGAGCAGGACAGCTGGAACCACCTATCTACAGGACAAGCCAGCTGAAAAACAGCGAGTTCAGATCAACTGTTATATTCTGTGGTTTAGATTTTGTGGGCCGACCCTGCGCTAGTAAAAAAGGGGCTGAAAAGGATGCGGCTGCGGAGGCTCTGAGTTGGTTGACTGGTCAAGGCCAATCATCCAAAGCGACAACTGTAAGCAACGTGTCTACCCTTCTGAAGGGAACAAGGAAGGATAGGCTAACTTCTGTCTCAAGGAGGAGTTAATTATTTCAGATAAACCTTCACCAACATGTCTCACAAAAGACAGTTGGCGTCATGATTGATATTTATTGGGTTATCTAATGGTTGCGGGTTCTTAAGACAGAACCCACCCCCATTTGATTTCCCGGAGATAAATACATCTATCAACCTTCAGCATACCCAAAGTTATGATATGACATTATCTCCAATGGTGGAAATAGAACAGTGGAAGGCCATGTTGGGGTATCTATCCACGGAAGTTCTACATGCACCACATGAAATATGGTGCATGCAAATTTTTGGGGGTCTGATTACTAGAACCTTGAGTGAGTTCTGAAATGAAGGGATTGCACATGGTTGGTGCCAAAGTCGGTATATAATGCTTAGTTGTGGTGAAGTGAATGTTTGCATCTCAGATAACAGATTATTTCATTCATTGGAAGCGTGAAGAAGTCCGTCCAGCCTTGCGCCTGCATGTGCGTGACACTGGTGACTCTCGGTTCCTCCTACTGAACTCTGTTGTAATTTATATAGGATGATTGTGTAATTCTGTTGCTTCTATTTCCCATTATACACCTTGAATGTTGAGTGCCAAATGAAAGGATGGAAATATTAATTTTCTCCGTGGTTACATGTATATTAGTAAGATGTATTCCCTCCGTCCCACCATAAGTGGCACATTTGAGATTTTGCAGAGAGTTTAATAAACTAAATAGAGTATTGAGATAAATATTGATATTATATTGATATAATAGTTTAAGATGTATTCCCTCCGAACATGATGTTGAAGAAGGGATCGGAAGACTCCGTGAAGTCAGCTTGGGGACCGAACTCAGTGATGGGTTACTACAGACCTGAAGCCTGAAGGCAAGGCGAACGAGATTGACCCCTCGAGTTGCGCCAAATGCTCTTGAACCCAATGAATTTAATTAACGGATCTGGACCCGACCCGACCCATTGTTTTACGTTGTTGGTTATCTATACTCGATAGGTTGATGAATAGGTTATAGGGTTGCTGCTGCAATGCAGAAAAAATGACTACATTTGCTTGTGTTTCTGCGTTAGCTTTGTCCTCTGTTTTCTCAGAGGGTTGTGGCCTTCCTTATTTTTTATTTAACGGTATTGATTTAAGTTGAACTTTTACGTGTTTTTTCAAGAAAAAAACCTCCGGGCTATTTAAATTCAATTTACCTATAAGCTACTCCACTTTCAAATTTCATTTGATTTCTTCAGTCACAGACTAAAAACTCAATAAAGTTATCACAACTTTTATTTTTAAACAATGAGAGATAGTTTGTTGCCTAATTTGTTATTTTATACGAGAGAGATATAATTTAGTCGAGAAGGAACAAAAAGCTATGTCATGGATGAGAGAGATATAGTTTAGTCGAGAAGGAACAAAAAGCTATGTTCATTGATGAAGAATT
>JAYMSL010001963.1:0-15459 GCA_036897195.1 Plantago coronopus
CAATGGATATATTATTTTCATCAGATGGAAAAATGGTGGGCATTAATACAAAGTTGCCATCTTTTAGATTTATATACAGTGAACCACCTGCTTCATCCTCGCAAACTCAACGTCTATTCTTTGCAAGAACAAAGACTCAATAGTGAGAGCAAAAAATCAAATCACTAGTATACCCAAACCCGATTGATCCGGAAAATAAACAACATTTCTTTATATCATTAAAACCCCCGAATTGCACAAGCCTAGACCAATAATAAACTTTGAACAAAATACTAACGTATCTTCATTCTGAAATTATTCAAAATAACCTGTTGTATTTCCTAATATTAGGAACTACCATACCACCCAGACCAAGTGGTTGACACACTCCCTCCTCAAGTTCTACTAGTGTGAAGTGGTTTTTCATACAAAGATTTGGAAAACGGATTTTCCATGACATACTTGAATTCATTTGACAAATCCAGCTCAAAGTTTATGAACTCTAGCAGACACAAATTACCATTGGAACTTTAGAACAGGATCATTCAGACCAAAAAAATTAAAGCATAAATTCATTTTATATATCCAGCTAAATGCAAAGACTCCACTTGGTGGCACTAACGGAGTACTAAGTTTTACCAAAACTATAAGTAAAACATCAACACGCAATTCTATATGCAGTACATGGTGACAGGAAAGTGGGGCAATGCAGTTAACCAAGGGACCCTATGTCTATGCAAAGAATAGACATGCATACCTTTTCTCCTGCTGATGAGTTACTCCTGCCATCAGCTTCTCTAGCAGAAAGCGATCCAAGGCCAATTGATGGCAGGGCTGTTCACAAATCACAAATGTAGTAATACATAAGTAACAGTCAGTACACTGAACCATAAAATCAAATAGGCGGTCAGCACAAGGAGATGTCAATATGTGGAGCTTTATCCCATATAAAAGGCTAAAAGGCAAAGCAATGTAACAATTGAAGACCATTTTCCCATAACACATAAAAAGTGAAGACATAATCTAGTTTCTTAATCTTACTTACAGCAAGTTTCTCTTTTTCAATATAATATGAGTTAATGACCTTGCGTGCACTATATTTTTCCATATCCCGACATCACATAGACATGATAAAGCTGAAAGCTCTTAGAGGATATTTCTGCCAGCTTACCTGATTGGAAAACAAGGAGTTTGCCACCAGTGCTTTTCATTGCCAGAAAAGCAGCCTAAGAAAGAAAAAAAAAAGATAATAAAATTATAAACACAGACAAATTATCACTGATGTGAGTTTCAATAACCATTAGATCTAGTGAGATTACATATATTGCTGGTCTCTATATTCAGATATATAAATAAATAATATACTATGCTGAAGCTATTTCCACTCAAAAATGATTTCGAATGTCACATTTTTAGTTATACACCAACCAAAATTGCAATTATTTATCCTTCACCTGCTTGTCTTAGCATGACTTTTAAGTTCTAACTTGCAAGTATGATCATTTGAGCTCATGCATCCATGCAATAAGAGAGTGCCATATTCATCTCAGCTCAGATATGAAACTGTGTTCTACACTCTACAGAGTCTAACATAGACTCTTTATATATCCAAATTCGATGTTATCTTAATTCACTATAATATACCCACCCAATCAAACTCCGAACAACAAAATGAATTTACTTTTTTTTGGCTTCATAAAGCGAACATAACAATGTCACAGTAACACACACCTTCACTGCGGCACCAAAAGCTGAATCAGCAATTTTATTATTCAAGAACATCGAAGGAATGCTCTCCAACAATATCTCCAAATGTTGACGGCACTGCAATTAAAATAACTACTATTAATACTCTGGATTGACATAAATTGAAGCATTCAAATTCAAGGTACGGACACTAATAATTTCTCAATACAAGGAGAGAGGAACCAAGTTGTTTGGATGGGCATCAGTAACACAAAGTAAACCTTTTTCACGTATGTAATCAGCAATTAAAAAGAAAAGCTGACCAACCTCAGAAAGCTGAACAATAACATCAGTTTCTAGCGGAGTATATACATCCTGAATGTCAGGGACTATAAGCATCAATGGCTGCAACAAAAAAGAGTGCAGTAAATCAGTAGAGTGATGAAAATTCTGAGTCTGACATATCATCGGCAGAGAATAATAAAGAATGATAAGATACCGACAAGTTGCTACATAACTTCCATATTCCCAAGGAAGACAACGCGAGATGAGTTAAAACACGACGCAGATTCAACAACAAATAACTGAGAATATCTTACAAACCTGTTGCAGTGCACGTTTCAAGTTGTAAAAGTGAATGGTGGAGTCAAATGTAGCAATGCCGACCATTGTCCGAGGACCTTCCTACACAATTAAAGCACAGACAGTGAAACAGGTAAACTTTCTCCTTATCCACATACCTAAATTACAAGACACTTATCTTGATGGCCAAATCTCTCCTAGAATAAATATCATGGATGCAACTAAATCTAGTATTCAAAAGTCTACAGTTTCTACTCCATATTTATTCTTTTTGGTCGCCTACGTCTATGACATGATACGTAGCAACAAATCCTAAATCCACCATAAAAGTACAAGAGCAAAGCTTCTGACATAGTATCCATTCATGTGGCTACCAATCTTTAGCAAAAGTTCCATTCATTCTCGTGAAATCTCATTAGCCTAATTGGGAATGCTGAAAAATCATAGAACTTACAGGAAGATCAGCTATAACTTGGTTGATTGCACTGCAAGCTGCAGCAGTTGCACCGGTTTGTATGGCATGCATGGAGACATCAATAAGGAAGAAAAATACAGCAGGCATCGGATCTCTCACCTGGATAACATGTCACCATGAGTAAATGATAAATGAAGTGAAATGAAACTACAGTATCTAATGAAATAAAGGAAAGGGTCGTGACTTAAACAGACCCACAGATAATCAATGACTCGAGCCATTACCCCCATTATAAGCTTCATCTTAAATGAAAAAATTGGAATAGTTATGGTAATAATAAAAATTTATCTTCCTAAACTGGTCCATTGAACTCGGACGAAATCATCTAATCAATGACTCAGGCTGCAGTAACCCCTAAGCTTCATCTTAAGTGAAAATTTTGAACTAGGTATTATCATATTTAAAGTTCACATTTACAAACTGGTCCACTGAACTTGGAGGTAGACTACATGAATCAAACCAAACCAAATAAGCCTTTTATCGAACAAAGTCAGGGTAGACTACAAGAACCAATAAGACGTGCAATAATTAATATTTTCATATAAAATGCACAAAAATCCCCGGGGATCCAACTGCATTAAAAGCCCCATATCGATGTTGCTTCTTCCATATAGTCTGAGATATTTGTTAGAAGATTCTATACCCCCATTGCTTACCCAGAGAAGAAAAGAAAGATCAGAAGTTTGATTTCCAATATCTATGTAATCTGGTTTGACACCTGGTACACCCGAGGAAAACCCAAAGCACCAAAACTGATACTTACCATGTATTCCTTAGTTGCAACAAATTCCACGGTTCCTCTGCATAACTCTGGCCTTTCATCAGCATCTCTGCGCCGGCCATCTGGGCCCAAGTTGCAGTGATAGTCACGTGGGGTTTCATCAGTAAATCCTGCAACAGAGAATAGCAAGAAATGGAGGACAAAACTTTGGTACATGCTATTTTAATAAAAAAGTTGCAATAAGAAATAAGTCGGACAACACTGACTCTAGTAGTAAAAAACACCTAATACTACAAAAGTTATCTTGATATATTGCATTG
This sequence comes from Plantago coronopus, assembly GCA_036897195.1. Classification (NCBI taxonomy): domain Eukaryota; kingdom Viridiplantae; phylum Streptophyta; class Magnoliopsida; order Lamiales; family Plantaginaceae; genus Plantago; species Plantago coronopus. The sequence goes on from JAYMSL010001963.1 coordinate 3,764, forward strand.
ATGTACTCTAAACAAGCTCCCTACATCCAAGAAAGTTGAGTTTGTCCCTTACTCCAATAAAATTGAAGTTTATGACTACATGGCAAGACTAATTATTCACTAACTTGGACACACACATCAGAGAAAGAGGTCATACCACACAGGTTACAGATAAAGCGTCTGCCTTGGTCAATAAACTTCACAAATGGATTTATGTAACCTTTACAACGAGAACATCGAACAGGACCACTGTCTGAAAAATCAACAACCTATCAAACACAACATTACAACTCTTGTCATAAGATCATATCGTTTTCTCTTTAATCTCAAACAGAGGTCAAATGCTCCTGAAGCAATAGAATAGATGTCAAGTGGCTGATCAAAATGAGGTTCAATGACAATAAAAAGAAGTTATTGAATTGCATTTTGCATAGGAAATCTCAAATTTTCAACTACCAGTAAAAGAAACTATCCAACTGCATTCAGTAATATTTTGACTAAACTCAGTTGTCAATGAAAGAATGAACTATACCTAGGTCTAGAAGATATATTTAGATTTAAGAAGGCAGCAAAAGGGAATTTATTTATTATCCTACTTCAAAATTATTAATATTATCATTGGCACTTATGAACATAAATGATGTTCACTTAAATGTCGGGTAAGAGAAGAAACATTGCAACTTATTCTACAAACAGAGAATGGTGCCAAAACAAAAACAAACAAAAAAACAACATATTTCACATTACTTGGATGGGGTCCTCAGATGGATGAGGCAGAGCTAAGGGTTGAACCAACAAAGCCAGCTGCATTGCAGATGTCGACAAAAGGTCTACAGTACATGGAATCTGGCAACAACAGTGAATCTTTTAGTAGTTGCAACTTGCAAGGACAACAAAGTGATTTTTTCAAGAAATAGATAAAACATAAAGTGGCAGCACTGGAATAAATAGCTACTGTGTGATCTAACATATGAAATTGATCGATTAGACAATTACCTGGTTTATTGTACACCTCATGAAGCGTGGGCTGCAATTCCCAGTGTCTTTGACTATATAATCACTTGTTGCGGACTAGAAAAGAGTAACAGAAAATTAGAGACAGTAATATACAATTTAAGCACATTACACTGTGATATAACATTTTGTCCAGTTAAGTTGAGGCAAAATATAGGAGATTGTAAATAGGAGCTTGTACGACTCAACTAGTTTAGTTAGCAAAGCATCAAACATTACAAAAATCATTGGAAATGTTTTCAATTAGTGGTTATATGAATTACCGGAGGAGGGTTCGCCTGATTTGCCTGGCGGGTCTCATGCAAAACTACAGAAGAACTTGTGACAAGACGGGGAATTTGGTTTGGATCAATCTTTGATTGCCCTTGTTGACCCAAAGCCATAGACTGGTTTGGAAGTGGTGGCGGTGGCATCCCAAACATCGGTGGCTGCTGCTGCATTAAACCTGCATTTGGAGGTGGTGGAACCCCCTAGTAATCAATCATTGGTGTGAATGTAAGTTTGTATGATCCTAGTACTTAGCACTAGAAGTAACAGAAAAATAAAAGGAAAAAAAGGCGAGATGCAGCATTAAACCATAATTTGCACACACTTCCGGCTAATTCTAGATCAAATAGTAAAACACTGATACATACTATGGAAACTCCGGAATGACATCCTCAACATCACTCGGGATGAAATCAATTAAATAATAATTAAAATGAAACAGGAGCATTCCCCAGAGTGGACGTCCAAGATAAGTTAGATCATTTGAGAAAGCAAAAAACATTGGAAAAACTTTTAATGGCTTATCTATGATATGCAGTAGGTATCTGCCAGAGCTGCGGTTTAGTGCATACTGCAAACGGCCACATATTTATAGCAACAGTGACACTTTTACAGGTTATAGTCGTACTAGATATCGTATTTTCTTTCTCAGAAATTTTACTCTCAGCAATGAAGCAGAAAAATGAATATCAGCATGAAAAAGTTAACCTGAATGCCAAAGGTAGTGAAGAAGCTAAAAGAAAAAAATACTACTGCCAACATACTGTTAACCTGGCTCAACTTCAATTTGCAGTAGCATCAATAGTAGTACTACTGCATAACAAAACCCAAAAGAATATAAAACAAGTCTAAATACTGCTTACCACCAAAATATGAAAGCACCAATGATAAACAGACGATAAAGGTACAAATAAGAAGGCATGTGCACACTATGTCACCTGTTGTTGTGGAGGCCATGTCTGCATCCCGTAAGGTGAACCTGAAGACTGAAGCATGCCGGGTCCTTGAGCTGAATATGGCGTTGACCCTGGAAGAGGTGGCCCATTTCGCAGAGGGGCTGAATATTGCATTGGACCTGGAGGAGGTGGCACAACTGATGGAGGAGCTGAAAATGGCATTCCTGGTTGTCCCATGCTAGATGAAACACCCGGAGCCGGACCACCAAAACCAGGACGCATTTGTGGAGGCTGGGATGAAAAAGCTGGTGACTGTGGAGGTCCAGTCGATGGCCTTGGCATACTGCCCATAGCAGGTGGAAACCGTGGAGCACTTTGTCCCATCCCAGATGAAAACGAAGGCGGGCCGTTACTAAATGGGCCAGATGTGCTCACTTGGGTGGGTGTGGATGGCCCTGATGATAGAGGGGATGAAGTAAAAGGTCCTGGGCGAGGACCAGGGCCAGAAGGCTGTGAAGCAAAAGGTCCACCAAGGTTAGAAGGCAAAACTCCTTGCGGGGGCGGCCTTGATGCAAAGGGAGGAGAAGGCTGTGATACTTGTGGCAGGCCAGTTGGTCTGTTGGACATCAAATTTGGAGGAAATGCAGCTTGCGGTTGTGCTCCAGGTGGTGGCACAGGACCTCTAGGGAATGCACCAGGTGGAGGTGCACCCGGTCGGCCGCCACCAGCAAAAGGTGGAGGGTGTTGGCCAAACGGTGTGGTATTAGGTCTAGGGGCACCACCACCAAGATTACCTGGTTGCTGCTGCTGATTAGGCTGGCTCATTTGCAAGTTTTGCATGTTATTAGCAAGTGCATTAGGATTATAATTTGGGGGAAAGTTCCCCGGCCTAGGTCCCCCCGGGTTCGCCATAAATCAATCTGCAAGCAAAAAGAACACTCAGCTCCTCAACAAGCAAGGTCATTTTTTTCATAGCTATCACTCTCAAGGTGATCAGAACGAAGCTAAACGATGTATACATAAAAACACGATCTTTTATCGAAATTCGACCAAATCCAACAATAATCTAACAGCAAGAACGTAAAGTGACCTGGAAAAAGGTCATCTAACATAGAAACATTGCATCAAGATGACATAAACAAGTGAAACTGAATGTTGAGACATGAAAATGAAACTGTACCTGCCTGATTCGTATGCTGCAAAATTGGTGGTGCCTCAGGGGGTTTTGGAATAAATTGGTGATGGGTTTGTTTGCAGATCGAAGTAGGTGATGAATTGAGGGATCAATTCCAGAAAAAATTGAAAGAAAATCAATGCTATTTGCTGTAACGTGAGTAATTTCTTCTTACTTTCTCGATTTGTTTCTTCTTTTTTTCTTATTCTTTTCTTTTTTTTCTTTTTCTTTTTTTTTTTTTGTCTTGTATTTTAAGATTATTGTAATTTTATTTTTAGCGTCTCGACGAATTTTGACCACCTCCATATATCCACCACTTTGGTAGTTTGGGTTGATTTTGATTTAGTGCAACAGATACACGTCCGTATTTAGTGTTAATAATGGACAATAGTTTTAAAGTTGAAAATATATATATAGCTTAAACTTTTAAAATCGAGGATTAATAATGTAGTTCAATATACATTAGGTACATTGATGGCAAATAAGTTGAAAATACAAATTATAATTGTTCATATATGAATGATACTTTCAAAAATATGCAGATTATATGTTTTAAACGAAGTTTTATTGTAGTAAGTTAAACATTTGTATTTTTGTAGTTACATATTTTTATGTTTATTTCGCATAATTTCATGTGACTTAAAAACTTAATAGAGTGAGAAAATTAACCGTAAAAGAAAAACTGGTCGCAAAAAATCAAATTAACTTGACAGGCAATACAAAGAAAAAAGGCATGTACACGAATGCATTCGAACTTGTAGATAAAATTAATTTTGACCAATATTTACACTAGATCACATTTAGCAACCATAAGTTTTACATCGTGGAAATTGAAAAAACCTACGTTGTTACACCTTGAACCTTGATATGTGCTATAAGTATAGGAAACACTAGAAAAACATAACAAGAATAACCTTGACACTAACTAATATCACAAATCCACATTTTTTAACTCACAAATACATGACTCCATCATCTCCCACCATTGAGTTCAACATGATCTCCGAGGCTACTATAAGTCATACTAGTACTGTAATCACCAACGTCGACAAATCCATCAAATCCTTTACTAGATAATAATTTGTCGATGTATCTTCCCTCTCCAGAGGATGACTTCATATTGTCCCCATTATGTTCTTGTTTGGCCCATGCGCGTCTTCCACCTGTTTTTAAGCTTTCAAGTTCCATTGCAACTTCTCTCATACTCGGCCTATCTTCCCCTCTCACATTTAAGCAAGCTTGTGCGAGTGTAGCAACTCCAGTTACCTGTTGCTCTTGATTTTCATTCAAAACCATAGCCTCGTCAAGCACATCAAATAAGCGTCCTTGCTTCAGCTTCCGAAGAAAAAAACTGGATAGACTCTTTTCCTCATCTGGCGCACCATAGTTTATTACCTTCTTTCCCGTCATCAATTCCACGAGGACCACTCCAAAACTATAGACGTCACTTTTTTCATTCAGCTCGTGGGTTTGCATGTACTCTGGATCCAAGTATCCTAAGGTTCCTAGCACCATCGTCGGTACCTGGGTCTGATCCATAGGAACCAATCTTGAAGCTCCAAAATCGGACACCTTAGCATTAAAATCTCGATCCAGAAGGATATTAGCAGATTTAACATCCCTATGTATGATTGGAGTAGAAGCTGCTGAGTGCAAGTATGATAACACATGAGCAGTATCTATAGCAATCTTTAAGCGCAAGTTCCAAACAAGAAAACTTCTCCTCTCCGGTTTGTGCAAATGATCATGAAGTGTTCCATTGTCTATGAATTCATAAACTAGGAGAGGGACTTCCGTTTCCAGGCAACATCCAATGAGCTTGACTACATTTCGGTGGCTGATTCGGGAAAGAATCACGAACTCGTGAATGAATTGCTCAATTTGGGATGGATCCACTTCTTTAGACTTTTTGATGGCAACTAAATTCTTGTTTTCTAGGGAGCCTTTGTATACCGTGCCAAAACCTCCTTGGCCTATGATCATACTGGTATGGAAGTTATCCGTTGCATGTTGTAGTTCGGTTGAGCTAAAGATCTTAGCCATATGATCATCATTGGCTGACATTTCTCTTCCTCCTGCAGCCTTGAGTTTTTCTTGCAACAGAAACCCACCATTTTGTTGAAAGAATACATCCTTCATTTTCTGGGACTTTCGTCTCTTTAGTTCGAAGTATAACAAACAAAGCACAAGCAAAACAACAATAAATCCCAGTGACACACCTGCAAGATCATTTGTAAGTTTGTAAGTACTGGCAGGCAAACATTTTGTGTATCTTTAGCTCCCACACCAAAATGGTTACATTAATGAAACAATAAATTGATTGATATTTGATCCATCAAGGATGATCTACTAGTTTTGGCATTCACTTTTTTTCTAAACGATTCACTTCTTTTAAGTTTTAACTCTGCAAACAAAAAAAAGGAGCGGGCTATCGGTGAAAAGTGACAAAACCAGTATCCCCTTCTCTTTCTGTTTTCTTGCTTCAGATAAGATTCAAACTGCAGAAAGAGCTCACATAGAAGAAAATGGAAAGAAGAAGAGAAGAAAAGAAGTCACTTTGTTGGCAAAAAGATAGGAAGGTGAAGAGAAAGACAGAAAATGAACAAAGTCTCCGAATTTAGATTCCAGAAAGAGGTTTGTTCTTCAGAAAGACTACCCCACCACAGCACTGCCCAACAAACAACTAGCCCTTTCTTTCTTTCTTTCTTACGCGCATACGTTACTGCCAACTACGACTTTCTTTTGTACAACAGTTGATCATTGAGCAGGACTAGAACATCAAAAGAACAGGCGAATTTAAAAAGCCATACTTTATAATAGGAATACAAGAATTGCTAACCTGCTATGATTTTGTTCGTCTGTGATTCACCACTAACGCAACCTCCCTTGCTATCAGTACCATCCGGGCAATAACAACCAGTTCCATTATATACTTTGCCTTCAGGGCAAAGGCACGTAAAGTTCCCTGGATTATTCTGACACCCGTTTGTACAATTGTTAAGCTCCAGAGATTGGCATTCATCTATATCTGCACGAATAAAAGTCGAACCAGAAAGGTCAATAATCAGCAAAAGGTACATGTCCATCTCATCAGAAGAGCTAAATTAGTTGAAACTTGTATAGAGGTCTGAAATCTAATACAAACATACCTTGACAACCACCATTGAAATACGGGTTGCCTTCATAACCAGTCAGACATTGACATATATACCCAACACTATTTGGAGGGTCATAGCACTCTGAATTCTGACTCAGACAGGCATAACTCGAGAGATTCAACTTAGCTGTATTACACGTCTCATTCGAGACAACCCAATCCAGCACCACTGGAAGCCTTTCAATGTTGTTGAAGTTGGTAAGATTGTCAGAATGAAATACAAATGCTGAATCCTCAACAAGAAACCCATAGCTGCAGTTATTAAACGTTGAAACATTTACATGATTATTAAAACTTCCCAAATCCAAGTTTGCTCTCCACACTTTAGGAGGAAAGCTGGACGTTTGGCAGCATCCAGCTCCTTGGCAGGAGCCTTCCTCCAATTCATCTGTATCTTGGCATGTGGCTATGCAACCAGTGATGTAATCTCTGGTCCACCACCGCTGACCAGAGAGGTACGCGTAACTATCACAGCCTATAACTGTGAACTTATTCGCAGTGTTGTTAAACGTTAGTAGATCAGGAAGCCTGAACCTAGGTTCCCGATTAGACACCTCACCTCCACTTATGTTGTAGCATGTCTTGGCTACGCGATTCATGATTCTGAGCTGACCACTTAACGAAATATCAATAATTGGTATAACTGAGTCTCTAAGGAAGAGAGTTGGAGGATCTGAAGAGTTATCGCAATTTACCCAGTAAGTCAAGTTGTTTGCACAGCACTCTGGTGTGGTTCCGAATGGGAACGGGATTTTTATGCTACCGCAACTCTCATTACAGTTGCGTTCCGGTACGTTGAAATCTTGGTATATTGGTGTTGTTGGGGAAATGAGTGTTGCTGTAATGAAAACTAACGCAAGAAGCAGAACCTGGCAATTTGAATTAGTATTCATCATGCTTGGGTAGTTGGGTTGGGATGTGGTTGAAAGATGTGCTGAAAGTATTGCCAAAGGCTCTGTGTATTTAACTACTTATGGCGGCCAAAATAATCACCCAAGTGTCGGTTATGCGTAAATATATGTTACTTACTCCCGTCCCTGTTAACTGTTAAGTTTGATATTTGACTTTTAGTCTGCAGAAATAATTTTAAATAAAATATTAACAGTAGACGTAAAAATATAGATATTAATTGTTAGTAAATTAAAAATGTCATAAATTAATTTTAAATATATTTATTATTGTTAGTTGATAATATGTATAAAGATAAAAACAATTTTTTAGAAAGACATTCAAAATGACAAAATGAGAAGTTTGAGATATTTCAGATTAAATATTATAATTAGTTTGTAGACAAAATAAAAATGACGAAGATGTTGACCATGAGAAAATTAAAAGCAATGCAAGTCTAGTGAAAGAATCGGATGTGACATGAGTGCATGATAAGGAGAGGGAAGTATAGTAGTGTAGTCTAACATTATAATTAACCTCTGAAATTAAAATTAATTTAATCATAATTTCAATTATATAAATTTGAACTTAACTCTACTTAACTGATTTAAACGGATATGAATTAAAAATAATCCGACGGTACATAATAAAACTGAAAATATCTGAATTTAAAATTAACTGGACAGTACCTAAAAACATTTGATTTGCTAATTATAAAGAAGGATTATAACCAAACTAAGTTTATGTTTAATTCACTTAAAAATATTTGAATTGAACTTAATTTATTTATCTATCTTATCTGAACTGAATTAATTGAATAGATTAAATTTTAAATATAAATTTTAATTAAACTAATTCAAAATTAATGTGATAAAACCACAACCATTAAAACTTAATATATTATAATATATTAGTATAACATAATACAATTATGACACGCTAATGTGAGTTGGCCCATGTGAGTTTACACTACAAGTCTACAAGGACATTTTAGCTAGTAGAGCTACTTGCATGAAGTATAAAAAAGACATTAGGTACCGGTCCCCAAAATAAATGCCACTGACATTTACGCCTCCTAGTTAAACGTTTTTCGTTTATTTTTGTTGACTTTCTTTTATTGTAAAAATTACTCCTAAATTATGTTAGCTAAAATAATAGAAAATTACATTAAAAATATATAGTTATGCTAATAATCTAATATAATTTTTAAATATTTTTTATTCAATAAGAGTTTAGAGTAATTTGCGACCGAAAAACGAGTATCAAAACAAAATGGGAAGCTTTTTCTTGAACGGAGGTAGTAATAGCATTGTTCAATGATGGATGGATATATATTTATTTAGAAAAATTAACACAAATTATCAGTTAAATATAAATGAGCTCTTAAATATACAACTTTTAAGGTTGGAAACACAAACTGTCTGATTGTAACTCATATTCTTTATACGTTGGACCATTTTATGACTCTCATGAACTGATATACTGAATCCGTCAATTTGACGTAAAACATAATTGTTATTCTTGGTTTAATAATATTCTTACTGTTTAAAAAATATATTATTTGTATCAAGTAAAATATATATATATAAACTTAAAAGTGCCTGATACATAATTAAAACAATGTAACAATGTAACAGAAGAAGATTTTTCTCAGTTTGGAGATGTATAGAGACCTAGACCAAGACCAAAAGAATGGTTGCCAATGCAGACCAAGAGAATGGTTGCCAATGCAGAATTATGTTGATCAAGTCATCCATCCAACTTGAGTGGGAAAAGATGGTAATGATAAAGTCGTGAGGACTATTCAAAAGATTCCCATCCAACCTTTTTGAAGTTTCATTTCATATTTTTATCATATCTTTTCTCTATATAGAAGATATGGTATGCCATCTTTGTGCAATTATTTTCCCCGCAAGGCATAAAAATACTAATCTAATCACTCCACTTGAACTATATAGAAAGAGTAGCTGTTGAGTGTTGAATTGTTGATCTTCCTCTTGCTTGGGTTGGGACTTGGGATAGAAACTTCCTAATTTATGTAATATTAATAAATAATTATACTACAATATCACAAGCTTAACTTCTCATTTCTCATTTAATCTTTTCTAGTCAATAACTTCCAGCTTTAAATTTAAATTAATTATAAATAATATATGCAGAAAATATTATATGATGAAAACTTAATACTAAATCTTACGTAAGACCAAAATACAAATCCACCGATTAATATTCATATAAATCATACCTTCTCAATTAAAACAGATTTAGACTTCTTGAAACTGGCACCGAGCTGTGTCGCACCGAGCTGTGTCGTTCTCCAGAGCAAGTTTCTTGCAGCGGCCACACACCTGTTAGGAAACAGCTCAATTGTAAGTCCAAACTCAGCTAAATCCGGACCTCAACTATGAACTATCTAACAATTCACAAATTACCCTAAAAAAGTTTCACCTTCCAGTGACGAATCTCTACTCCCTCCGAGTCCCGAAAGAGTTCGAATCCTTGTTAAACGACACCTATACTCACTGCTTCAGCATTTGAGCAAATGTAATTCGCCAATTCATCGTCATCTTTTATACTGTCAGCACATGAATGAATGAACATGTCAGTGTCACTCTAGCAAGCTGAAAATCACTCCAAAACTAGAAGGATCAAAATTCAGATGAGAGAATGACATATTTGGTCCCAAAGTTTGAGCCTTTTGGCATACGCAATCAGATGTTAAAAGAAATGTTAAAGACGTTCAATTCCAGATCTGGACCAGTTAGCCCGTCACGACTTACGACTATCTATGTCCGCCACAAGCGAATCGGAAAAACGAAAGCGATCAGAGCACTAATACGCAGAATTCAATAGGTAGTTCTATAAGAATGACCGATGCTCAAATAAGCTTTATCCTCCGTGCTCGACATGACCAATGTAGTTGGTTTCTTGCAAGGAGACTCAAGACGGTCTTTTCAGTGGAGATTGACAAGGAATCCATGGTTTTTTGAGAAAATCAAATTGGGAAATTTGGCAGATTAGGGTTAGGGCTTATGAGGTTTGGGGAATTTATGGAGTTGAGTGTGTTGTTTGGACGGATGTTTTTCTCAATTTTGTCCAATAATTCGTGTAGAATGAAATTCGCCCCTAATTCTTCATCTAATTCGTTCTTTCCAAGACACATATAGTAGCACTAATATTGACAAGCAATATTCATTTTACTCTGCTCTCTTCCTTTTTACTACTTCCATTTTAAATCAAATTAAAATAATTTATATGGTTAAATACAATTATAGAAATTAAAAAAGAATTCACAGAGTCGAACCCAACTTGGTCGAACGCCTAGGAAGGAAAGTCCATCATAGAGCCTCTCAAGTAATTCTCTCGTTTGTTTTATCATCCTTAGTGTCCTAACCCGGGGTCGAACGGTATACGCCTATTTCATCCGGTGGCTAGAGCCTATATATATGTATGATGATTAAGCATAGTACTGTCATGTTAGATCATCTAGTCGACCATAACGTTTGAACCTTGGACATGATCTTGGTTCTTCCAATGGTTGTACAATCCTTCTGTGTCAGGGTGATAAGTGTCCTAGCACGGGCAGAAACCGATGTTTAGTAGTTTACGCTCTTTCAGTAGTTTAATGTGTAGTTCTTTCTTCCATGTTATAGAACGTCCCTCTATTTTATATAATTCGAGTAACCTAATATTAGAAAAACTCATTTAATTCGCAAATAATATAGTACTATACCAAAATTAGAATACTTCTCTATCACAAGTAGAAAACATCAATGATCCATTGAGATTATGGCTCATGCCCACCACTTTGGGGCGCCTAAGAGATGGCAAACAAACATAGCACCACAACAGTCAATCACCAATTCACCATAAAACATGTTATAATTAGAAAGGCCAAATGACCTAACAATAAGATCTAAGAATTTTCAGTTCAACGTATACCAAGAGCCAAATACGCAAATATCGTAGTTGAATCCATCCAACGCCTTTACAATCTACACCTACAAAATGAGTGAAACCATTATTATTTATTATTTTTTTGGCGAAATAGCACTAACCCTCCTAAAGTTTGACTGTTTGTGCACTTAACCCCCTTAGGTTTATGTACGTGAACTTTCCCACCTTAAGTTTTAAGTATCGTGCACTTTCCCACCTAAAGTTTTAAGGATCGTGCGATATACATCCTCAAATTTTAAATTTTGTGTACTAAACTCCTTGAAGATTCAAATCATGTCAGTTTTTCAATTTTTCGGATGTAATTACATAAATAATTGAAACCATAACTCATGGACATTGACAAATCAACTCTTTGCCTTTAAAT